>JASANN010000475.1:459400-493663 GCA_031762395.1 Calameuta pygmaea
AGTAAAGTAAAGTAAAGTAAAGTAAAGTAAAGTAAAGTAAAGTAAAGTAAAGTAAAGTAAAGTAAAGTAAAGTAAAGGAAGCAAAGCCAAGTAAAACAAAGCGAGTAGTAGACAAGGCTGGTAGATCATGTCGCGAGAGCTTGGTGAAGGGCACCCGGCGTCCGGCAACCGCGTCGGTAACGAGGAAAGGCAGAGGCGACACCCACTACGGTTTCTCGCTCGTAGAGTGGGTACCGCATTACAATGTTGCCGCGTCGTACATTGCCTTATCCAGGACCGTGTCACAGCACGGCATAACCCCCCTTCCCCCGAGGGACACTCTGGAGAATCGAGAAAAGAAAGAATCTAACCAGAAGCAGAAAATTGCGATTTACACGAATAATTGGAAACGCGTTAAAAAATATAATAAACAGTCCGGTAGTTATCGCCCTATAGACAGATACGCATGATCGGTAAAAAAAATAACGACAGAGTCAAATCAATTACGTTACCCACGGCAAGATCGTACGATAAGACGAGAAATCTCATAAACTCAGCAGAAAAAAATTATTTAATATTCCCATAATAATTGTCGATCTAGACAACACTGTATAGATTTATAAAATTTGTAATTGTCTATTGTCTAAGATACTCATTCGTTCTCCGATAGACTTGATACAGTTAGATCGTCATCCGATTTTTATTGAAAAACGAAGCCGGAGTATTGCTCCCTAGGAAATCTATATGTAGGTCCAGTGCTCCATTTAGTCACAGTATCGGTCATTATCGACAAAACGATCGCAAACTCCGGCTGCCCTTACTCGTATGTTTGTGTCATCGATGTAAGCATGTAAGCATGTCAGGTTGTAACATGGCCAATGTATATACGTACAAGTACCGCGCGGAGGTATATGATCACATGGTGGCAAGTACGGTGCGCAGCCTGTTACCTTCTCGGTTTGTCGACTTCTCGCGTGACGCAGGACTGATCGGGAGTACCGGCTAAACGAGTGCTTTCCATGCTATTGAATGATGGATGAATAGCGGCGTGTGCAGAGTTCCCGCTTCTCGCTAGATAAGGAGACGAAAGGTTGGATCGCTCCCGTTTGGCGCGCACAGATCGACGGAAAAGGGTGTATCAGCCATTATTGTCCTGAGAAAGAAGTCGTAAAAAAAAAATGGAAACCGAGAGAAACCAAGTAAAGAAAAAAACACAACAAAGCGGTAGATTTCAGTAGATCGTAAAGATGGGTAAAAAAAGAATTCGACAATCATCCCAAAGAACGTTTATCGCGGTAAAATTTGCAAATAGTGAATAACGCGGGGGGGCGGGGGGGTACAAGGGACGGGAGAAGGGATAACGCAAAAAATATAATATTTATGTCGGTGCTGCGTCAGACTCAGTATTTAAGTTGTGTAAATCCAATATAAACGCCAAAACCTGTAATAAATAACCTCTCGGCTGGCCGCGAGAAGGACGAGGAGGTGAGATGGCTGGGGAGGGGATGTGAGGTGGAAGCCAGAGGGAAGAGGGACCGAGGTGAAGCGGGTCGGTTATATTATACCTGCCTTGGGGCCTTCAGCCTTCGCCTTCAAACGAGATGAGAAAGCATGGAGGTGGAGGTGGCGGATGCTAGGGAGGCCCCGGGTACAAAGGGGACCTGAAGAGAAGAATCGGGGAACCGGGAGTGAGAGGGGGGAGGGGGGAGAAGGAGAGAGCAGAATCTGGGTACATGCCGGGATGTGGCGAGGGTGGAGGAGTTTTGACCCTCTGCTAACGGGACCCCTCCTCGCTTCTTTCGTTCATAATATGAATCGGTCGCCTGGCCAAATAATAGTGTTCAAAACGGGCCTCGCGCGCTCTGTTGCACCAGAAATGAGACACCGCGCGTTCTCGCCCATTGCCCATCGCCATCACTCCTCTTCTCCTTTATCCACTGTTAAGTATATATATGTATATGTGTATATATATATCCACCTCCCAGCGCTATCCCTCGTTCACGCCAATTTTCACATCACTCCGTTAAACGACAAGGCTGTCTCGGATGCTCTATTACAATTTGCGAAACAGGAACACAGTCATTCGAATAAATCAACCCTTTCTGGATGTAAACACCCTAAGGGTTGCCAAAGCACGCAAAAAAAATTCTTAAGCCACGTAACGGCTATCTTCGTAAATTTAATTGAAGTCGAGAAACAAAGTAACGCAAAACGTTTTATTATATTGATTCAATAGTGACGTCAATGATATATAATAATTTCAAGGATATTTTATCTTATAATTTTGCATGCCTCTTGTCTCCGTTAATAATTGAAATCGTTCATCGATACTTCGAACGAGATTGCACCTTGCTGCGAGCCTAGTCACGTAAAGAGTAGTCAGTGCAGGAATGACAATGCAACGCCGATCCCTAAAGACGAGGATAGCCGAAGACCGCCGAAGACAATCGAACCCGTCGGTAATTCTCGCTGGACGTAAAACCAAGCCCTAAATATTACCATTAGTGTATAGTGGCAAAGCGAGACGAGTCACCAGAGGAAGTGGGGACAAAGCGAGACCGACGAGGAAAGGCCGGGGTGTGGCGAGGAAAATGCAATTACGTGAAAGTGTACGCTACTTCGTGAACCACGTCGCGACGGCGTCGACGCGTAATCTCTCCTGCGTCGCGTCCATTATAAAAGTATCGTGCCAATACGGTGGTTATAGCGTACGACGTACGAGAGGCTGTACACTTATATACACCTACCGATACGAATATTCCTGTGATGGATAATTACCAGCCGTAATTCGCGATCAAGTAGAAAAAGAGGAGGATCGGACGTATAGAGAAAGAGAAAGAGAGTGAGGAAACGTAGCTCGCGCGCGGCTTCGCTCTAGCGGCCGTATAGCCAGCCGGCTGCGCAGCAGCCAACGTGAAGCGACGGTAACGAGCCGAATCGAGCCGAACCGAGCCGAGCTACGCCGAGCGGAGTCGAACTGAGGGAACTTTTCGACGGAACGCGAAGCAGAAGAGCGAAGGCAGGGCCGTCGCTAGTCGTGGGGGCGGCGGCCGCTCTCAAAATAAGAGTATAAAATCCCTCACGGTAAAATGGACGCGGATGCATGCCTCTTAATAGGATTCTAACGAGCCTCGCTGAGTCCCGTTGCCGGACTCGTTCAGAAACCCGACTTCGTTTACATCGACATTACTTCGAGTCTCTAGTGCAACCTCGATTTCGCGACTACAGTCGTTCCTTACGTTTTTCTTCGCTGCCGTCTCGTTTGCATTCCGCGCCAACGCTGTAGGTTAAGGCGAGAGACTCTGTACTTGGCAAAAGCATCCTCGTTTTCGTACAGGCATTCGTGCACGAGCCTCGCGCGCAAAGCCTACGAACGTAACACAGCCTGGCGCTGCGAAGGGGCGGATAATTTTTGGGCCGGTCCCCACTGTACCCCGACGCAAGCGCAGATCAAGAAAGGGGTGTCTACGCGCAGCATCCCCCAAAATCCCTCATGGCGCTCAACTAAACAAAGTAACCCACGAGATTAAATAAGAAACGGCAAGAGGCACGTGAGCTTATAATAAAATCAAAATACAGCCAAGATCACTGAAAATAGCAGGAGGGGTACAGAAGACAGTAATATGAGATATACGAAGATTTTCATCTCAAAGTGGACATTAAGGCGGGTCCTTAACTCGACCGTAAGAGCCCGTTGTAGCTGCGTTTCACACATTTCGGAGCAATTACGCCTGTTAATGGCTCGGGCTCCGAAGGCTGTACCCATGCCATATATATATATACGCGCGAGGGCTTCACACGGGATGAACCGAGAGTGCGAAGCCAGCGACGTTATAAGAGGATAAAAGGATGCATGCTTCAAGCTTTTATGGACGAGCGATGCTGAAGCGTGAAGAGCCGTACGCATTATCTAAATGCGCGACACTCTACGCTCGCGAGTTACCCGATCGTTCCCCTCGTACAAACCGTCTGCGTCCACCATGAGGTTCCCGTGCATCTCCTCGTCCTCATCTCTTTCGCTAAGTACCGCGCGCGTTCTCCAAGAGCTGCCCAAAGACTGTCAAGTAGACAATATCTGTCTTCTCTCCGACCATTCCCGCGTTTTTACCATTCCCATGAGCTTGTCCCCGCATACGCTCGCGCGTACGTGTATTTAAAGAGACGTCAGCGATGCCTTACAGCTCTTGAGCCACCTCTTCACTGAACGCTTGCTTGCGCTCACTTACGCTCACGGAATCTTCCTAAACCTCTCCTCTCTGTCTCCTCCCCACAGCCCCCCACCTGCACCACCACCCTCGCTCAACCCTTATGGTTTTAACACTCGTCGCACATTGTCATACCGAACGCGTTGCTCGAGTCTGACGTCTAGTCTGGTTCGCGACGGCCGATTTTAGATCGCGCTCATCCTCTACAGTCACGTATAGCGACCCTCTTGTGAACCCATTTTTATTCATCCCCTCGCGTCCACTTTGCCTCTTTGCCACGCGCGCTTTTCACATGAAATATATCCTGTGCCCTTGGCGATAACGACGTTTTATGCACATTTAAATTCTCCCGCCGGAGGCGATCCTTTATCAAATTATTTTACACTTACCGATGATCTACCGAGAATCTTTCTCAAGCACAGTACAAGGGGTCTTGGACTAAGTCTGATATAAGTCATGGTTAATTCTAAGCTTATCATTCTATCTACTTTTTCTAGTCACCTATGTTACACTACGTTCAGAAGATCCAGTGATCTCTTACCCGTCTACCTACCATTCTCAACGGTCTGGTCTGATCTACCTACCTAACTTAACCTGCCCCAGCCTACGATACGTCGCAGGATTTCGAAAGGGACACCATAACCTGAGGAGAGTATGTCTCAAGCGTCATTAATTGTCGGTTGCGTAGGTGAGCTCGAAAGTGACAAGTGGTAGGTCGTGTGTAACACGCACACGTGTAGAAGTGACTATATACGTAATATATATTTATATATATATACATATATTATATGCAAGGTTGAAGTCTGAATAGAAGGCTCCAAAAAAAGCATGTCCGACAATGGTTCGGTTAGCACACTACAACCGTGTGTCTGACACGCTCACTCGCAACCGGTCGTAACTACTGCCAAGAGATGCACGCACGATCGCGTACCTCCTACGATTATCCAAACAATCATCGGTTTGACTGGAGTTCGTTACAGCTTACACGAAGAACGTTATAGGTTCGTTACAAACGTGGTGCGTTTATACCGATCGAAAAGAAAAAAATTTTCCCGAATTCTTCCACATACCCATGTGAGCCCGATGCGAATTCGATCGTGTAGAGATTCTTACAGAAGAATTTCGAGATACCGACTATCGAGCAGGTGCAGGGGTATAACTGCAAAACGAAATACGATCCGGGGACCCGGAGGCGAAATCGTCGCCGAACGAATTCACGCACACACGCGATATATCTCCGATCGTAAATTACAATGGCGAAAGACGTTAAAGACTGCTGTATCCCCCTTTTCTTTATCTTTTTATTGGACCCCGAGAGACAATGGGAATCACGACGTTAATACTTTAGGCCCTAGCGGGTTTATCGCGTAGACCGCTGACAACGGGAAGAAACTAATCCAAAGACAAACAAAAATTAATCGAGCTTGAAGCCGACAACGAATGGCGACAACGTCGTGTAGTCGTACCTTTAGTTTTTTTTTTTTTTTTTTTTTTTTTTTTTTTTTTTTTTTTTTTTTTTTTTTTTTTTTTTTTTCGAAATAAAAATCCCACCATTTGCATATTTTATCGTTGAGTTATACGGAGCATGAGAAGGCTCGATATAAATCGCTCGCGTACAAACTCCGTCATACAGGAGCATGTGTCCGTCCCGATCAGCACCTCCAATAGCATACGGTTCGAGTGCCTCTCATCAGTGACGTAGAGAGACGTATAGGTCGCTCTCGCGCCCAAGGAACAACAGAAAGAGTCGAAGCCGCCGAGTTGGATTAGGTTAGGTTAGGCTCGACCTGGGTACGAGGTGAAATTCTCGGCGTTCGCCGGTCACCGCCGTATAGAGACAATGACACTGCGGTGCCGCGGTGGCTGCTAGGGGAATGCAAATAACAGGCGTCAATGTTTTCGAGCCGGCTAGTAAGCCGGGAACGAGCGTGTTTCACCGCTGGTTAGCGTCAAATATTTGGTGCGTGCGCGAGGCACGGCAACGCCGCGCGCACTCTTTCGCCCCGCGTGCGCGTTCAGCGCTCGGCGGCCGCGGAACGACCGAGGAGAATCGAGGAAGAAAGAGATAGAGGGAGCCTCGTTGGCGCGACGTACACGCCGCGCGCGATAGCGTCGCGCTGCACAAACTAATTAATTAGTTGCTTCTCTGACGCCCAATCGAACCGCTGGATAATTTTCGACCCCCCCCCCCCCTACCTCCAACCCCCGACCAATATACCGTTTCCGCGCGTGCGTATCGTTTGCAGACCCAACGGGATGCAAATAGCGCGACACAATGACTGATAGGATTTCGTGATTTATCTTTCATTCGTTGATAACCCCGGTAAGATATAATATGACGCAAGCATAGAACCTCTCTACGCGTACGATATAGATTTTAAGGTGACAGTTATGTGTATAACGGGAGGAGACTGCGTGTATCCAAAGACCGCGGGCTATGAGGGAAAATAAGAAGGGAAAAAAAGCTGATAAGGATTGTAAAAAAAGGAGTAAGGATAGAGTGTTGCGATTGTCTGGGACATCTGATGGAAAAACGTTCAAAGGAAACCGACGTTCCGGTACGTCTTAGAAATTACCGTCTTATCCGGAGGGGAGGACGTTTTTAAGTTTAAAAGAAAAGTCACGCGTTACACGGTGAATGATAATGCATTAAGTATGTCATTAAGCAAGTCGTTGACGCGAGCGCTCGAGTGAAATTGATAATAACAAGGAGACGTGGAGTGGTGCCGCAGAGGTACCCCTGGAGGGGAGGGGGTTTAGTGGCTTTAAGTAATTTTTCGGTATCAGCCGGTTTCAGCTGATCGTTAGCAAGGAGTCATGATGTATCGTCGGTCGGGCGAGTCACGCAGCTCGTATAACCCCGTGAGAGAGACACTGGTTGTTCGACGACGTTCTTATCAACGTTTATCGACTGACTCCATAGTGCGATGACTGTACATACCACCGAATGACAACAATTTTCAAATGCCCTCTTGGCGCGCGTAAAACGTGTCAAAATGACTTTCGGGCATGAATAACGGGGAGTCTAAGGCGTACGGCCTATACCGGACGGATCTCGCTACCACAGCCAAAGAGCGGTTCTCGCTCAGTCTTCTCGCTCTCGGCGAGAGAGCGAGCGAGCAACAAGCAAGCCAGATACGGAGGGACGCAGAGTTCTTTCCGCTAGTAGTACTTTGCTTCGCTGGAGACCAAACAGGGACGCCGCTATGCAAACCAACGCAGTGCGACGACACAGCGTGTGAAACGTGTGTCTCGCGCATAACGTGTGGAGTATACAACTTCGTCGAAGTCATTGCCGCGTGCCTAGTGCTAGAGTAAAAAGCTGCAACTGGCAGTAAAAGGCCGACAAGTGAAATATACCTGGTGGTAACGAATAACTAAGGCGATTGAGCCTGGAGAAGGCAATTGATATATCAGGAGATCCGAACGAATTCGATGGTCAGGGAACCGATGAAGACGGTCGAGGAGCATTGAAAAAGGTGACCTATCGGAGTCGCGCGATGAACAGCCAATGCCTGAGATTCGGACGGCGGAGATACGTGTAAACAATGGGTCTGCGCCGATGGGGGGAGAGGGAGGGAGGGAGAGAGGGGGAGAGGGGGAGAGAGGGAGGGGGAGAGGAGAGAGGGGAGAGAGAGAGAGAGAGAGAGAGAGAGAGAGAGAGAGAGAGAGAGAGAGAGAGAAGAGGGGGTAGCCCTTGTCCCGCTCGTGAATAAAAATATGATCAAACCCTACTATCCCTTCGGTACACAGTAGGTACGAGTAAACTCGTGATCGTATAGAGAGGCGAAAATACCAGGATGTCCAACGTGTCTCTCTCCGTGAATGAGTAAATGCAAGCGCGGTGGCCGCGCAGAATTGCGCGCGATGAGTGCGCGAGGAGTCAGGAGAGCCGGCCATGTGGGATCTTGGTAATATATACGCTAGGTTGTCCTGGGGTGGGGAAGGGGGTAGGACGATGGCACAGGGTGGGGATAAAGATCAACGCTGTGTGTTCGCGGCGTACGCGCTCTCTGTCCTGCACGCACGACGTATACTATAGGTAAGCGGAGTATGAGACAAAGGGAGAGGGGGGGGGGGGGGGCAGCGGCCAAAGGCTATAATAATAACACGAGCTTGCGTTAAACGGCGCATTAGTCACATCTGATAATGATAAAGCAGTGCGCGCGCTCCGCTTCCTCGGTAATTCGGGGATATAAACAATGCGACGATTTCAGCACCGTTTCTTCCTTATGCCTTTTGTGCCCCGAGGGGCTCAAGCGTGCTGGCGTCCGACCAAAACCCGTGCTCTTACCTCATAGGTAGTCCAATCTCGTAACACGCAAGACCCTTTTCACTGCTGATAACGACGATGATATCGACTCTCCGTGACTCCCCCCCCCCCCCGCGACCCAAACGCTCAACGAAGCTCGTGTTTCTCGTACGCACACGGCATCCCACGAATAACACGTGACGACAACGGGGGTACGTACGAAGCGTGACTTAACGCCCTGTGTTGCGAGGAAGTCCGGAATGGAGAAAGGACGAATAGGGGAAAAGGGATGAAACACGGAAGTCAACGTTCGGGATGGATGGAAAGTAGACGATGACGATGGGGATAGGAACGTCGGTCCTGCCGAGTAGTAATTGCGTAATTTGCAGGCGGTAATTATCAAAGTTTTAATTGCCGCGCGCTAAACGGGCTCGAGAGCAATAACATTATTTTCACAAATCCCCCCCCCCCCCCCCCAAAGACAACGGTTGTGCGGAGCGACCATAACGTCGACGACTTACACAGCACCTATGCAGTTACGAAGGTTGTTGTGCTTGGGTAGAAGTTGTATTACGTGTTTACAGGTAGTTCGGTCGGTATGTCATGGCAGGCACCTGTCTCGTCATTTCTCGTGTTCTATATATAGGTAGAACGTTACCACTCGGAATTAAATGACAACGACAGAGGTGACCCGGAACGCGCGACATAAGGACTCGATAAGGGAAACAAGCGTCAGCGGCTGAACGCCGGGCATTTCTACAGCGTCGGCGAGGTCTAGTCAATAAATTCAAAGGAATGCAAACTGGAGCCATCTAAGCATTGACAGTCTCTGAGCTATGAGCAATGGAAATTTAGAGATAAGTTAGTCACGAACGTCACGCGTATACACACTGTTTTCATTATGATCGATGCTACCGTACGTGTCACACACAAGTCATACGTACAAGTACGTAAGTCGCCTCGACACGAGTACCTCGTAAAACGACACCGTTCCGTTTACGATGCAACTGCAAGCTGGTCTGATCGAAGAAAAGAGTAATTGCTTATGGAATGAGGAATGAGAATTTAGAACACCAATAGAAATATTTACGTGAAGGATCACAAACACAAAATCTCCATTAAATGTATGGAATCTACTATAGAACCTATAGAATCGCTAGCTGATAATGCACGAGAGATAACGTGACCAGCTACTTTACGGTATCCGGAGACTGGCCACCTGGTCAATCAAATTGACGGTAACACCTGGCTATGTTCGCAGACTCGAGTAATAGCCTTAACCCAGCCTAACCTAGTCCAATTGAATACCCGAATGACAGAGCGAAAGAATGCACGAAATTTATCCAGTACGATGACATCAATCGCCCGTGCAGTCGCGAACGGAGCAATACGGTCGTAATGGGTTAGATAAATTTTCTTATAGCACAATAGATGAACTAGCGTAAAGTGCTATGTCAGGTATGCGATACCTTGCTGGGAAAAGGATATATCGGATTCGCTGTGGTGAACTTGTTCCGAGAACGAGGCAAGGACGAAAAACGTGGTGCATCAGCGAGAACGTTAAGGGTCGAGGATGGGTTACAAGAAAACATTGGGCACCGGAGGGTCAAGACTCTTGTTGAACGTGAGTCACGAGTAGCGATTGGTTACGCGCCACATCCGGCGGAGAGCCTGCCACGATTCCTTCGCCCGGAATGATGCAAACTGCACACTGCCAACTGGCGAGAGTGAACCACGCCTCGGTAGTTTTGTCTCGGATACAATGTGGTAATTTCCAGCGGTGACCGCTAGGTGGCCGGGAGTCGAATACCTTTCCTGAAGTCGAGTCCTACAACCAATCTGTACAAACTGATTACGTTCCAAGTACCACGGGGTAGGGCGCTAAGTGCGCAACCTGATTTCTTTATTCTCATTGTGTTTCTGGACGCTGCGTAAAAGGAAGATGGAAGGTGGATGGTCTTGAGATTAGAGACAATAGATAATATACATCCGGGATCCTTAGAGGGGAGGTTAAGGATTATGTCGTTAAGTTTCGCATTTGGTATCGTAGGAAGCTGTACTGAGTAATGCAGGAACCACTTTGACACATGGAATTCTGTTTCTCCTACTCGGGGGCAACTAAACCGAGACCTTTGACCCTGCTAAGACGCGAATAGGGATAGACGTTGAACGAGGAGTTGGCACTGAGAAGAAACTGAGAGAGCATGAATTATAACCACTAAGAGAAGCGCGAGAACGTAGAAAGAAGCAGGAACGGCCGGAATTAACGTCCAATCTCGTATGCACAAAGGCAGGTACGACTGATAATAATAACAGGAGAGTGCCCCATTAACATAATCAGTCGTAGCCCAAAGAAAGCCAAAAAGCTTCCCCTTTTCACCGAGAACCGATTCAGGTGAAATTAACGTGAAAAGTGCAACGCCATAACCAAAAGGAAATACAGTAACGAATCGCTCAGCTTCCGTTCCCATACAATTGTCGAGGATTGACTATGTACACTGGACGATTACAAAGGATCGGTTTCAATCTACTGGAAAAAAGCGCGATCGTTAATCCAGAAAAAAAACAATTATCTCCGGACATAATCCTTCGATCATTACGGTGATTAGTATTCCACCTCCGTCGTCCGTTGATCCATATCGAATGGATTTGATGAAATTTTTTATATTGACTTCAAAATCCTCGAAAAATTGAGGGGTACAATATTCGGAAATTGCACAAAATGGCGACCATCGCGGACTTTCGAAGGAATGAGTATCCAGTCAATCGAAGTTACGTTCGAAATTATATAGATTCTATAACCAGTCGTCTGTGATGTATATCCTTGTAGTGTTCCGATCAAATGGCCAAATGGACGTTCGAATGGAATCTTGAAGCTGAACAGACGAAGAAATCCGTATATGAGATGTAATAAGGCGTAATAACAGAAATCGAAGTGATCCAAGAGAGTTACGATAAATGTTACGAATAATGAAATTCCGTTTTGTTATTAAGGTGCGTAGGTTAAAAGTACTTGCCAGGTTTGCTGGTAGCTCTCCCTCCCTCCCTCCCCCCTCCCCCCTCTCTCTCTCTCTCTCGCTCTCGCTAATCTGCATATGAATTACAGAATTATTGAAATATTTCCATGGCGAACCGTCACCCCTACCTTCGGCCACGTTGGGAAACGGCGTCATCACGTGACAGCATAACCGAACGAAGGTGGAAGGTGAAAGGTAAGGGAGTCGTGTAGCGGGCGTACACGTCACGCAAACCTAGAATATATAACCCCTAATATCTAAACGTGCTCCGACCAAGCCCTTATTTCTCTAACAATAATTAAAAACAAGTAATTCCGGGAATTTGGAAAAATCCTCCAAAATACTTACGTAATTTGAAAATAAAATTTAAAAAGAACCGAACACTTTTCGTCCTCCCGAGTATCGATAATCGAATTTCCTGAAGTCTACCACGAAGAGCAAACAATCCCTGCGTCTAGGTGTCTTCATGGGATAAAGGTCTATGGTCCCTTCTGGTCCCCGCCGATCAATGATCCAAGGGTGCTGTAAATATTGGTCAGGATGGTGACGTCGATCAATGTATAAGCTTGCTAAGTAAATATAAAAAAAAAGGTAGCCTCGCATAACTGCCCTTTTTTCCGTAAACAGCGTAGACCGTCGGATCGGTAGGGTCGACGAGACAGCAATAAATTCCTACAAGATCACGAGTCATAATCCAATGTAAAGATTGAAAGAAAAAAAAAACCAAAGGATCAACGCGAGAGCAATCGGTGGCAACATTAAATATTAATCGGTCCCGCTATAAGACTCACGTTATGTTTACGTCCATCGTTCAAGCGTATTCCCGCAGGCGTGCGACGATAGCGCCGCCTATGCACGTACCCATGATACTACAGCGCACGAGTGTGTGGGCCACGTCAAAGAAACAAGCAATTTCGACGAGCTGACATTAGAAAGTTTATGGGAATTCCTCGGGGGCGCAAAAGCTCTCGCTGTAAATTAAAATGCAAAGTGAGCAACACCCCGCTGTGGCAAAAAAAAAGCCGTACGCTTTCCACTAACTCGTGAGTATCGACCGAGTAACCATTGGCCGAGTCTCCACTACCCAGAATCCCTTACGCGTCCTAAACGCCAATTCTTGTCAGCTCTCAAGTCCCGAGGTCCTTCCTCCTGCCGATTGCAGTAAACAATAAGCCGACGTTAAATGACGTTTCTTTTCGTACAGAAATGGCCTATAGCGTGACGTCAGGATTCCTCTATTATACTTTTATACGGTAACTATAGTCGGTTCACGCTTTCCCTGTAGTTTTTCGACAGATCGAAGACAACGAAGTCCCTAGGCAAGGCACGCGCGACTCTACACACCATTTTTCTTACAAACTAGGCATATGTATGCCTTCGCACTGAAACACATTTTATCACTTTACTTTAGCCTGCGTTACGCTACGATTTTATAGGAAGCTGCGTGTCATTCTCTCAAGGATTTCATTGTCCTCGTCAGGAAGACACACATTTGGCTCACGGACCTACTGTACTGTGACAGCGCTGTATTCGTTTCACGAGCTATTATCGTGGTGGACGCGTCTTCTTCGTCAAAGACAAATGCCGCGATTTGCCTTCAATGTGATTTCAGCATCTCACAGGAGAGCAGAGAGCATCGACAGACCCTCGTTAACCACTATCCACGTTAAATGCAGCAAGCTACGCGCGCCTACCTCGCGCGATGACTTAATGACTTTTGTTCGCGGTACAGAAAACGGTACCGTCCTACAGTTACAACAGCGATTACTAAAAGTTCCAGCAGACTTTCTCTGCATCAAACGGAGATATTCCATGCGAGGCCGACGTAAGCACCATCCCTAAACTTCCGGTGATACCGCGTGCCGAAAATAACCGAGCAAACGGAGGACGGTGGATACCAAGAAAGGAAAAAGAAGAAAGGAGGGCAGAGGAGGGGAGGGGGAGGGGGAGAGGAGAGAGGGAGAGGTACAGGAGAGAGGGAGAGTATAATTCCATGATTAAAGTGCATTGTTTCATAAGTGAACTCCTGCGAATAATACGTATACTCTGTGTGTTCGATGTTCTTTTTTTTTAACAGATTGAAAACAACGAAGTCATTCGTGTCACTGCATAAAATTTTTGTCACAACGTATGCACGTGAAATGTTATTCACTAAAATATATGTATGTATAGTTCTGCTTCGACGTATATTTACTTGATTCGATTGAAAAGCCACGTGCGATTTGCTAAGTATTGCAACTGTCAAAGGGCGAACTGACCTCGTGGAGCGACAATACCCATTACAACTAGCTTCAGTCGAGTCTCTCGTTATACGCGCAAATGACAGCTGGAAGAGTTGGGACTCTGCAATTTTTTTTTATAAATACGATAGTCAGTAAATTCACTGATAAATCCGAATGGTCGATCACTCATCAAAATCACGGCTGAGGCACAAAAAATTGGACTACACCCTCGACATTATTATGATTGTTAACGAGGGAGTATTTCCACGAGAGAGCCAGAAGGGCTCGTCCCTCGTGTTAACGTCGAGCGAGGCACATTTTTTGTATGCGAAGAGAAAAAAGAACAATGGGAAAGAAAAAAAAAAAGAAAATAAAGACTGCTGGCGGTAAGGGCGAGAGGACGTGGGAGGGAGACTGAGTAAAAAGAAGAAAAAACATCCACCACGTTCATCTTCTGCTCGTGGCGTGTTTCCATATAAGCAGTCAGGTAGAAATTTGGCTAGTGTTTCCTAGATTCGGTCCAGGTCCCTTGTAGATATAATGCTGGCGTGCCAAGCTAGAGTTTCCTGATTGGCTCCTCTCAAGATTTAAACCAGCGAATGCAAATATTCGCATCTGGTGACGCAATGCTCGTATTGGCTGGACCAAAGCTGGGATTAGGTGCGCCGCCTGGCGGGTCCATAACTTGGCGCGATTTAAGACCCAACCAGATTCGACGAACGCGTGTTTGACATGAGTGTCGTTGAAATTTCATATAGTGTGTCCATGCTCACTTGTAATGTTATTCGTAACATTATGGCATAACCTCTATAGAATGATATTTATATAATTCGGGCTTGCTGGTTCTTTCGAAATAATAAACAAATAACGTTGGCGCATCGTCTTTATGAAAAGGTAGCTGTAAAAAAAAAGAAGAAGAAACAAATAAGCTGTAATAAGAAGAAACGGATGAGAAGCTACATTTAACGCACCTTCAAATGCGAAAGTACTGCGTAATAACAATAAAATAGTACATATAAATATTATTTATGAACACTTTCCTACCTGGCGCCTTTCACACCTGGGCAGTTTGGGGACCCCGTGAAGGGGAACTAGTTTAGGAATTTTGTAGGCGGTAAAGGGGATAACTTGCTAGCATCTAATCAAACAATTAGACTTGGCGACAGATATTTCTAGGGCAAGGAGGTCCAGCTAGGCCCCAAGCATGTCTCATATCCGGCGGCTAGATAAAAACTAGACATGCCTTGCATGCGCCAAATCAGGACCTAGTCACTATTTCTGCCTGCGCAATGATGAGCTCAGGGTTGATGGAGTGAAGCTCGGTGGATGTTCTCGGGGTTTGAGGGGGCATACGGGGTGAAAGGTTACAGTGAGAGTAGCCGAGAAGGATGCGAAGAATAGAAGGAGAGAGAGGGAAAGATGCGATCGGAAATTGAAGACAGGTCTCGAAATTAAATGGGAACATCGGCTCGGGAGTTCGGCAGGTATTGTTATCTACAGCTGAATGATTGTAGGAATTTTGGTAAGAATGGGGGAGACAGGCAAAAGGAAAACTGGAGGGGGAAGTGGTATCTCGTTCCTCCCACTCCGTGACCGTCCCCTACCATTTATACCGTATAATTAGATATCGCTGATTAGCTACGTCGGAGCATGACTAGGTGATTGAGCTCCTGGTTACCATTGTGTGTCTAATTTCTACGCGTGGTCCTGGATGCCCAGTGCGATAGATATACAGAAGAACTATGAACCGTAGATTTTTTTCTTCATCGAACGGATCCCTGACCTTCCCTCTCACAGACAATTAATGGAGCGCACATGGCCAGGAGGGTTTCAGGTGCGTGCCAGTCGTACTGAATATGTTGAATTCACCTGATTCCACGTGCGGTGTAGGAAAAATGGAGAAAACGTGAAAAAAACGCGGACAAGGTACAGACGTGAGAAAAAAATAAGATTTGGTCTTTGGGTCTTTTTCGTGGACCGTTAAGGAGCCCAACAAGAGGCTTTTCTGACCTTACTGAACCAAACTGAGGTTAAATACATGATTGGTCACGGAGCGCAGCTTCGTTCCGTCGTGAGATTTCTCGGGTCCACGAATCCATAGTAATTAACAGTCAGGATCGAGTGAAGCTCACAGAGTCCTTGGTCAACGTGTCCGACGTAAAATGGACATCTGGAAAGTTTAATTTTCCGCTAAGGAGGTTCAGAAGAGATCGGTCTCTTTTTACTTACGTAATCCTTGTTTTCTTATTATTAGCAACTGAATCCAATCGCAAGGCGATTGACATTAACCACAAGGATAAAAAACATCAAATAAGAAATACTTAGAATAAAAATAAAAAATGTAAAAGAAAATGTTTTTCAAAAATCCCGAATATACGATTGATCCTGAAAATTTTTTTTTTCAGTTTCCTATGAGTCATCAAAAAAAAGAAATCGGGAGCAAAGCTCCTATACACACACAAACACATCTCAAAGTTTCCAGGAAATGAACAAGCAGCTTCTTGATAAGAAGTTCCTAAAACTCCACAAGCAGTTATCAACGTGAACCCACTGAGTTTTCGCAAAGTTGAATGAAACACGAGGACCAAGAGCTCATCTCCAAGAATAAGAACGTCCCTACTAGAGAACACAGTGAACCGCGTGTCACGTATCTGCGTGTTTTCAAAGTTCGGGGGGGGGGGGGGGCTACACAGTACGCGTCTCTAGCTCTTTGAAAGAGAATTTGGGGGGGGGGGGTCAGTTCTACCTTTTCTCCCCCATTCTACCAATCTCTCTCCCCGTTCTTCGCTTCCTATCCTAACCATACCCACCACCATCACCCTCGCTCTAAGGGGTTGGCGTACCTGCACGTGCATTAGTATATGTATATATATATATATATGCACATCGCCCAGGCTTCACTATGGATACCCAGTAGCATTCCAGAATCCACTGGAGGTCCAGTAAGGTTCGTTGTTGACATACGATATTAAATTCTTCAGCGAAGAATCAAAGATCATTCGACTTTGACCCGGGCACATTCGACAGCAAACCAGCGGGGGCCGAAGATCGCCCTTAAACGCCCCCCCTACCATGAATCTATCTTTAACCTCCTATACACCCTTCTCCACATTGCATATGCGCCCCGGGGCAATAGAGGCGCCTGCAGACTGACCTATACGAATTTTCTGATAAACCAAAATCAAATTCCGCAAAAATTCATCGACGGCATAACCAAACAAAGTTCAAGGGTTGTTACTCGATTTACTGAAGGAAAAAACCAGTCGAACCTCACTAATTCAGATTTACTTATTGGCTACATAGAACAGGCTACTTAGCGTGTAATAAGAAACGCTTTAACGAGACCGCATGCTGAAGTTATGTACCAAGGAGTATAAGGATGTCAGAGGGAGTCTGAATGACTAGGGATTCTGGTTTTGAGGATAGGGGTCAGGGGGGGGGGAAGGTTGGTCAGGCAAGGTGAATTCCTTTATATGTATACATATACATATATATCCTATACTAAAGGTATGGATACAGACACCAAGCTCCTTCCACCGTAGTCATGTCCTTCTCTCGCCTCTTCTCCAACTCATCGTATCTTCTTCGTAACTTCGAAGATGGTTAGTTCTGGGCATTCTTTGATCTTCACGGTCCTCCCTCGCATTTATTCTTGCTCATTTATCCCGTAGGATCGCTGCATCACTTTCGTTATAGCTTTTTCGATTTATATCCTCTCTTTTTTCCCTTCTATCTTGACCCCGAGTGTATCTCAGCCTGTGCTTGCCACGTATAGCCTCATGGTGGCCAGTGCCTCTTTCACGTATACCAACGCACTGCGTGTCCTTTGCAGGCAACGAGAAATCTTCTGAAAGCCATCACGAGCAGAAGCATCCCCCCTTGGGGTCTCAGGTGTTAACTGAAACGGGCCAGGGCTAATGCAATCCTAGGAACCAGAACTATCCTTGAGCACGGTGGGATCCCCGAGGAAAAATCTGAGGAAGAAAGGTCGAAGGGACTTAATGGGGATTCTCTCCCGTGTCTATTTACAAATCCGTAACTGTTTCAGGATGACGAGGGAAGACGCGGCGGAGAATCTGCACGTTGAAAATCCCGGGAGCAAGTGCCAAGTGAGAAAGGAGTGAAAGGCAAAAGAAGTGACTTTCGGACTGTTGGTTGCGGCAATCAGAGAAAGCCTATTGTATGCAGGTCCATCCAGGAGGTTACACGGGCGCTTTCTACATTTCCAAGCTGACGATGCTCGCATTGTAGCGACGTCGGGAGCTGCGGTGTCTGCGAAATTTTCAGTAGCGTCCGGCGATAGAGGAAAATGCGAAATTGACGGGTAATTTAAAAATAACGTGCGAAAGTGTATATCAGGCTGAATCTATTGTGAGACCGATTAGACGGCAGAGTTCGGTGTGTATGGTATATGATATTTATGATAAATTCCAATGAATCCCGACAGTATGAAATTGATAAGATGGAAAAATCGAATGTTGATTGAATTATTCGCCAGAGAGTGTGTGCAAGTGCAAGTAGAATTTAAAAGCAGGAAATGCCGAGTAGGCGTCACGGGTCTCCTATCGGACGTGCATCTGAGCATTAAGCACCCACGCGGTATTACTCCGGCAAGGACAATCCTTTGGCTTATCCGGTAAGATAGGTATCCTGTATGAGGTAGCTCGGTTCCCGTCCCCGTAGGATCGGAAAAAGTTTTGCAGATCGGGAATCAAGGAATGTCGAGCCGATGATGCTACGACGTCCCAGCACGAGGACGAGAGAGAGATAGCATAGAGGTTTGTACATTCGCAGGTAGGTATAGAAGGTATATGGATACCAGGTAGACAGATTAGTAGGTAGTTAGAGAAAGACGCAAGTCGAGAGAAAGGAACAAGTCGATGAACGAGGGAGATGAGAATAACAAGTAGGAACGTGGTGTCCAGCCGTCTTGGCGTCCTTAGTAGAGGAGTGCGACGGTTCAGCCTCGAGGGAAAACAAACTCTCCCACGTTGACCGAATGATTGGCAAACAATTAGCACGCTCTGAGTAGAGAAGGAGCGCGGGAGGGACGAAGGCTTAGACCGAGAAACTGAAGCTCTAAATACTAAATAGAAAATAGGTATGTATCGCGCGCGGACATCTTGGCATTAACGACCCACGCTCGCATCCCCACAATGAGGACAATGCAGCGGTCTTCCGCCGCAGCGACAGACAAAGCTCCTCGGTTCGCTCATTCGCTCGAAGCACCAACGGCAGCAAAAGCAGCAGCAGCAGTACAGCAGCAGCAGCAGCAGCAGCAGCAGCAGCAGCACCACCACCACCACCAGCCAGGAGCCAGGAGCCAGGAGCCAGGAGCCAGGAGCCAGGAGCAGCAAGCAACGGCCGCATTATGAGCACTCATTTAATATAGCGAGGCAGCGCGCTGCTACGTTGCCGTGCCCATTATATTGTTTTGAATTAAGCGCGCCGCGGCCGGCTGACTGGCTGGATCCCTGGATGGCTGTGTTTTATTATAAGGGTTTTAGATTTCGTACGCTGCATCCAACCTCGACTCACCGCCATCCCCCTCCCCCCCTCTTTGCTCACTCTCTAATACTTTGTCTTTCTATCTTTTTCTCGGATGTAGACAGCCGTCTTTCCCTTACCGACCTTACCGTTCATCCACTGTATGGCT
Organism: Calameuta pygmaea; assembly: GCA_031762395.1. NCBI lineage: Eukaryota > Metazoa > Arthropoda > Insecta > Hymenoptera > Cephidae > Calameuta > Calameuta pygmaea. The sequence continues at coordinate 478,732 of JASANN010000475.1, forward strand.
CCGTTGTTCCATCTCTCAGTCCTTTCATTTTTCTACGAAACCACGTTTCCGTACGGACGTTACTTTGGGAAATCTCGTCCAATGAATTTCATTTTAATTGACGGAACGTGGGCCTTTTTTGGATAGCTACTCGCTGTATGGCTACCACGGAATTCGAATCTGGCGACGTCTTTGTCGAATCTCGAATCAAATTTACTGATGGTTCCTCCAGACCCTCTAGAGTTCGCGCGTTCTCTCGAAAATTGAAAAGACCTTCCTGTCTTTTCTTTATTATTATTATTTTTTTAGGTATAACGGACGCATTTCCGCTCGCTACCAGAATCGAGTTCAAAGTGAATTTGATAATAAATTTTCACAGAGAATACTTGCGTCAAATCTTTTATTATTTATAATCATTAACATACTTCGTCTAAAATCGCTTCTAAATCTTTCGACGATCATCGCAATATCCTTAATGAAGAAAAGAGAAAAACATATATATACGCATAACCTGACAGTGTAGCGAAATGGGGGTGCATTCACTGGGGTAAAAGTACGGGATGGATCTTCTTCGGGATTGGATAAGACTGGGGTGTAAGGTGGGAGTTGAATTTTAGGCGTGACGCGTATCTCTATAGGAAGTGACTCTGTGTAGGTAGGGTCGTCGAGACAAGCTCGTTGTCGAGAATAACGATATAATAACATGGTAGAATGAGATGCGTGCCCGACGTAGGTAAATCCAATAGCCAAAGAAGGAAGGAACGGCAACCAACAGACTAAGGCGGGCCCGTAAATGCGAACGAGGCCAAAGTGGAAGTAGAAATTACAGACATGACTCGTAAAGGTATGTAGAGGGAACATATCAAGAGGAATAAGCGACGTATGGTTATGCTGAAGGGGATTGAAGTTCTAGCCGGCCACTGCCCATTGCTTCCCCCATGACCCATTACAACCATTACAGCCAACCATTACTATAGCTAGTAGCCTACCGGGTGCCTAGCCGGTTGCTGGTTTGTCAACTCCGAAGAGACCTAGTGGGCTTGCGAGGCACGCGGCATCGCACTGTAATATGCGTTCCACATGTAATCAGCACACAATCGCGTCCCGCTTGACACCGGATCAGCCTAATTTTCATCATCATTTGGAGTTCCTACCGTCTTGATGCGATCAGATGCTCCGACTCTGGACCTTGTAAACAGTCCGTAAGCCGTCGCTCAAGACGATTGAGCTACACACGGTGACAGTATAGGTTGACGATTGACGAATACCGTACAGTACAAAAAAGAGTTAAGTAGTTGATAAAAAACTTACCATGGAAACAGGTATGGGTCCACCGGCACCGTTGGGGTAGGGATACGGCGAGACAAGGTAACCCATGTTGAAGGAGGAGGTGTGCGGCGTCGGGTCCACCTTTCCTATTGAAACAAACAAGGTTTTTTTTTTAATAAAATCACCAGACAAAAATTGTATTATCCTCCTTTCATTCGTCGTTATCAACTTGGCATGTTTTTGTTGCTCGTTCGCATTAGCACGACGCCTGATCTTTTCTGAGGTGCTACAACCGCGGCGATACAGGCGTCGCCTGGCTCATCCAGAGATTGAGTTGGATGAGGACGCAGTAAGAGACTCGACAAGACTTTTTTTTTCTTCTTTTCTGTCGTAATACCCACGCGACTTCGGAAGAATGTTTTACAAATCCACTAAAAAAAGAAAGAGGATTTCCACTGGAAACGTATACTACGAATATAAGGATAACGGGTGGAGGGTAGTTGCCGCGCAGAGGTCAAGAGGACATCCTTTATCGCTCTCAGGCCTCCTCCACGGGGATGCCCGGACCAAACACGGACAGTATCAAGAAACGATCACGCTGGGAGTGATTTTGAATTTACTCGGAGCTAGTTCGAAGGCGTATCAAACAAACGCAATAGACGATGAGGAGCGTCGACACGATTCTATGTCAGCTCGCACTCAAAAACACATTAAGAACGCGTAGAAAAGTCAAAGTAATAAGGATGGGCCACCGCAATTTATGTAACAAAGCCCGATTAAATCGTCACGCGACTCTATAAATAACGCGACGACCCGACAAACCGCATTTGATGCGCAGACCGCGTCACGTGGATTTGTTTTCGTGCTCCTCTCGCGCGTCTCGTCCACTACCGTAAACGTTTTATATACAACCATACGCACCATTCGGACGATTACCATTTCGAAAAAATTATTTCGAAAAATTGTACGAAATAAAAAAATTTCCTACGACATCGCCACACACACTCACGGCAAAAGTATTACAGCGTACGTACGAGATGTCAATATAGGTATAAAATTGATAAGATGAAAACTAATGATCCAAAGGAAACGAACATTCCAATATACGTAAGAAAGTTTATAACCGAACGAAGTAGATCCAATGTACATATTTTTCGATACTTACGCCATTGAACCTACGGGTTCCCGAAGATCGGTGTATCCCGTGCAATCGGAATATGAATTTTGTCACCAGGATGCCGGCACAGATATTCGCGAACCGGTACAGTCGGATGAAAAATTCCCGAATGCAATAAATGAATATACAGATATTATACCAATTCCGTCGGAGTACGTATATGTATGTGTACGCATACACATATACAATATGCATATGCGTATACATATACGTATAAGGCGAAGCGCAGAGTGTAGAAAGTGTAGAAATAAAGGCGAGTCGTGGCTGCGCGTACTGCACTGGTATTGCACGCGGTTATCCAAAGCGCACATGTGCGCCATACGCCTCATACCAAAGTTTATAGCTAGCTCTTTCTCACTGGTGCCTTCGGAGTCCCGACTTCCCCTCCTCCACCCCCCCCTCCGGCTCATGACTGTCCCTTGTACGTTGCCACTCCTCCGTTCTCTCCTCTAGCACTTCCTCCCCTCAAGCCCCCCCGCCGTCACCAACGTTTCCTACGTCGTCCCAGCGCTAGACTCTTGCCACTTCATTTGATTTCGTTCACGACGTCCTTCGTCGCGACGCTCGTCCTCGTCCTACTCGCTTCGCGCCCAGAACGAATCCCAAACGTACTCCCCCCCCCCCTCCCCGTCAACCACGGTTCAAACTCAAAGTTCGAGCATCCATTCCTCAGGGCGGTTTGTTTATTTCTCAGTCTTGTTGGAACAATACTCCGACGTTAATTATAGACAAGACACACACAATGTGGCAGCTTAAGAACCCGATGGTGTCTGCCCAGGATGCTGGGCGAGCATGTCACTACCACGCGACGCCGTACGTCGGCACCGAGGTTAACAAAGGTTTTCAAACTCTTCGAGGGACTCGCCAGAGTTTCTGAAACGCGTATCCGTATGCGCACACGCATCACGGGTGGACAATGCGGATAGAAAATAAGTGCACAAGGCAAAAGGGAGTGACTCTCCAAGTAGAAATTAGTCGCCGTGGGAGGGAGTATAATAGCGCGAGAAATTATCGCTATTACGACAAGGCGAGCGAGAGGTACGGCCGTTCTGTACCGGTACAGAACGCATGTACGTAAAACGCGAGCATAAACGTTACCGTTACAAGCGGTATAATTCGCACGTGCGCAGATTCGCGTATACCTAGACGCCGCTCGGTATGACGAACGTTCGGCCGATGTACCTACGACATACTTCACTGTCAAGAATCGAGGGTAGTTTCACCGAAGAAGTGTTGTTGTACGTGGACGATGTTACCGACGTAGAGGCGACCTACCGTACCGACGCCATCGTCTAATTGCAAGTGCTTGGCCAACACTCGCGAACACGTCTACGCTCCTAAGTGGATAGACCGATAAATCGTTCCATAGCCATGGACGCACACGAAGACGCACTAAAGGATGGATGTGAGATGTTTAACGCGCGTCTTCTAGAAAGCCGTGTAGTATCGCGACCTTTTAGTCCGGTAAGAGTAGATCATATGTCGCTTGCAATTGTCACTGCGGGAAGGACGAACAATTGCGAAGTGATTATCGTCGCTGGTGGATCGGGCTGTCCAGGCCGCCCAAGCGGAAGCACGGGAAAGGGACACGTCAGGTTCAGAAGAGCGTGCCGTTAATGCCATTATCGGGCCGAGCTTGTGTGTACAGCTTGTTGTCGGCTGGTAAATTACTATAATTGTGAAGTTCCGGCGATTTTTAGATTAGCTCTGGTCCATCAACGGCATACCTACCTAACCTACCTACCTTACTACCGACCTGCCGCTGCTAACAGAGGAGCGCAGCGAAGAACCGAAGGTTCTCAAATCTCAGCTCCTCCTACTCCCCGGTCCAGGCTCTAACTGGAGTTTAAATTCTAGAGTGTTGCTGGTTTCAAGGTGCGGATTAGGGCAGTGGCTATTTATTTGTCCCAAATTGTACGGGGTTACGGCGATACTAATTAGGTAGGTGATAGATACTAAATGAATTTTTGTCATAAGTTTGGTAATTTTAACTAGGTAAATTCGTTATCTTGCTTAATCGTTCAGCACGTGGTCCCATCGGGTCATGGCCCTGACCTGCGTCACGACGCGTCGTTACGGCTTAGTTCGAATAGTCGGGTTGCGGGAAACTTAGGTCTTAGGCCGAAGTAACACGTGGACCGGAAGAAACGAAGGGAACAAAAAAGAAGAGGGTCGCTACAGAACTCGACCGCTGGAAGATGAGAGTTCAAATACTCTGGACACCGGATCCACCTACATATATCTCAAACTGCTTTGAGTGTCCATTAAGAAAACCGTTGTTGCGTCATGCTGCCTTGAAAATGTGGGGCAACGGAAAGATGCACAGAATCCGGACGAAATTCTGACGCTCTGACAAGATGCAGAGGTGTCGGCGTCCTTGCTGCTCCGCACGCTCCTCGGCATTCCCGCGGGAGAGGACTGTCCAAAGAAAAGGTCAAGGATTACCCGCACCCCCTGGGATACCGTGCGAAGGACCGTAGAGATTCCCAACAAACCCCGGAGGGCTAGGCCTTTTGGACCTTTGTCAATAGAAATGCCTCATGGTTTCTCTCTTTCTTGCCATGTTTCTCTGGTCCAGGTCCCTGTCGAGTCTCATGGGTCTCCTCGATGCGGGGGGCCCCACGCCCGAAAGAAATCAACGAAAAAACAATGCCCGAAGGAGGAATTGAGTGACCCTCCTGGCCAGGGTTTGTGCAACAAGTGCACAACTCACTATCCTCACTGTGCTGCCTAACAGCGCGATACAGAGTGTTTAGGGTCCGGGGTTCAAACTCCTCCCGAAAGTTTCCTCCCGAACTTCTTTTCCCCTCTACGTCCTACTCCACCTGGTGCACCCAATACAAATTCGTAAGTGCAGTCGCTCGAGGCATATAATAAAAGAAGGATACACTTCCTTCGTAGTCCCGTTTCATTGGTCCTTTCCTTTATTTCTATTTAAGTTGCGCCCAAGACTCGCGTGGGTTTGGGGAACTGGATGCGAGGGAGGAAAGACTTCGCGAATCAAGATTCAGCGTTACGAAGGACGCACCTCACCCCCTCCCTCCACCCTCGTAGTAATGGGTCCGGTAAATTCCTCGACTGGGTGTCATAAAGCACGGTAACGCTCCCACCATTCGTTGTAAGAGTCCAAGAAGCAAGAAGTAAAGAAAAGAGAGGAGGAGAGAACGAGAGGATCGGAGAAAAAATCAAACAAAAAGAAAACTGATAGAGAAACTCTTCGCGAAAAGGTGGAAAATGTCGTGACGCATGTGCGCGCGCACGACTCAGGAGAATCCTAGAAGATCGTCGTCGTCGGAGTAAAAGAGCCCTAGAGATTCCTGACAAGCCCCAGGGCAAGTCCTACTGGCAGCTTGGTGTATACATACATGCATAAGTACAGACATATATGTAGACGTGTGGTTTTGACTCGCACCACGACCCTTCCCTCCCCAACCCCCTTCCTTGAGTCCCAAGTCTCAAGTCCCCAGCCTCCAGAACGGCAGGGCCCCTTCGAAGGAAAGCAAAGGGAGAAATAAGAGGAACGTAAGGAGCCGGGGCCTGCTGCCTGTTTGCCTGGCCGATGCCTGACTTGCTGACTTCCTTGCTGCGGGTTCGCTCGTCTCGTCTCGTAACAAGAGACGGCGCGCGGACAATGGGGCCGTGCCAGCGCGTCCACCAAGGCTGTCTTGAGTCTACAAGTCTCTCTCTATACAGGCCCGAACACAGCTACAAACGATTACAGGAATGCAACAGAATATCTCTCTCTCGGTTTTTCTCTTTTACTTTACCTCTCTCGGGACTAGTCGCACGGAGAGAGAATAGAGCCACTCTTGGGAGACACTCCATTCCACTGGCTCACCCACACGTCTAGCCCCTAAATTTCTTTAAGGTTCTCGAGATTTTTTGAACTATAAAAAAAAAGAGAAAAAAAGAATTCGAGACCTAGAAATGCAGGAAAACAAGCATGCAAAAAATGCACGCTCGCGTGCTCCTGTATTTATATACAGCGCGCGCGCCTGCCTGTGCGCGCGTTTGTGTGTGTATACGTACTACGTACCCATCGACCAACATCCTTTTTATGGAAATCATACCGAAAGATAATGCCGATAGAAGCGGAATCGTACGGTGACATTAATGGCGACCGAAGATAGAGGGAACCGCGCAAGAAGAGGGGAAACTGCTGTCGGAGTATAAGGATGCCTGTATGAGATACGATACAGGCCTCATAGGTTATATACACGGTTACACGCGATAAGGTTCTAACGACTATCAAGAGGACTTCTCTACTATCCGCTCTCTTCTCTCGGTTCGGTGCGAAACTCGATTACCGTGTGCGCGTTTATATTGGTATCGGAGTATAGACTCTTTCAAAGGACCCGAGACGCCCTCCGACCTTATTTCCACGGCAGCTTCAACCTGATCCTGTGCCTTTTCGTAAAGGCACGACGACGCGCAAGTTCGTGCCCTCTCTTATGGAATTCGATGCCATCCCTTCTCGTTGCACCCTGGTATTGTCGGTCCATTCAACGGTCACGCCACTCGCAGGTACACGAAGATCCTGGCAACCGGAAAAACGCCAAGTTTTGACAGCTCATCCAAACGAGTGATTCTTTTTTTCTTTGCCCCTCTCTCTCTCACTCTATCTCCCTCACTCTCCTTTTCAACGTCTCTCTGTCTCGTGCTACCAATGAGAATAAACCCGCGCGGTCTGTCCAACCATACGAAATTCACCAACGGCAGATCCGGGTGAAGCAGGTGCCCCCCCTCGCCCCGAGAGTGCCGGAGAACCGAAGAGCAACGATTTCCGATTGGAAGTGAACCGAGTATAAACTCTCAACAGCGTAGCTACTACCAGTCGGCAGGGGTTTCGGTCCAGCGATCGTCACTCGTAATTCCAGCAACTTCTAGTCTGACTGCAGTTGAAATACCAAGAACCCCACATGGAGAATTTTTCCTTGGCAATGGCGCTCCTTCAAGGGATCTTTCTGACAGTGTCGCCATCTTGAAAAATAACACGGTTCGCACAGCGTTATTTACGGAACGTATCATTCTTCAAGGGAAATAACAGAAAATGAGACGTTTGTTTTTACTTAAAATAGGTGGAACTCACATGAAGTATCGTGCCAATGCACTCCCCATCAGGAAACCACAAACCGTAAGAGCTAAGGTGACAAGTAAGTTGCGCTTCGTTTCAAGTCGAACAATTATGTACGTCCGACTCTTAATAACAATTTATTGTGATGTGTCTAGATGAAACGTTTAGTATATCTGAACTTGAGTCGCACTGTAGAAGACAGACGTGTTGCTATATAGATGGTGTTTTCATGAGACTCCTAGTTCCCGGACATCCCGCCAGATGGGAACGTAATAAAGGAAGTTGCCAGTGGCCTGGACACTGAAATATACGAATTTTCAGACCTCACGCGAAAGATACGTAAATTCCGCCGACGCCTAACGCATTACAATTTGTACGTTATCGTACTAACATGAAATTTTCTAACCTAACAAGGGACCATTACAAAAAATTGTCCAAAAAATCAACATATGCTGCTTTGGTAAAGCGTTGCCCCGATCAGCTGATACAGAAACAAGGCTCATAATCCCAACCACGTTCCAAGCCAAAAGTAAAGTGGGCTGTCACAGTGCCAGGTACAGTATAGCGAATATGGAACCAAGTCCATTACAGGAATCAGCGGCATTTCCAGAGGTACTGGACCCGATAGCAAACCCACGACAGAGGAGTTCTTGATTGGGAATTTATTGAAAAGTGGGGCCCAATGCCCGGAGTGGTGCCCGGGACTCATGGGTCTTGAAAGGCGAAACGGCAACACCGCAAGGTTGCAAGTAGCCGGCAGGCGCGGCGGCGGCATCGGCAGCGGCAGCGGCACGCAGCTTGCGGCCTACGGCCCTGTGTTCTTGGCCTCAGGCGCGCTGTGGCAAGAGGGCTGCCAAAGGATGAGGAGAAACGGAGAGCCGGAGAACCAGAGCCTCGACGAGGAACGACTTGAGGAAGGGGCACTGGCACTGGCACTGGCACTGGCACTGGCACTGGCACCCACTCCTCCCTATCTATATCTTCTACACCATATTGATGCATTCTCGCTCTAACCAGCCAGCCGGGCATCTATAGCCCTGGAGATCCGCAACGCAAGAATGATATGGCATTGTCGACTAGCCCACTAAAGAGCACTAGGTACAGCCCTGGACCAATGATACCAATAACCACAGGACAATATGTCCAATTATAAGAATACCAGAATTGCGCGAATTGCGATTAAAATAAAGAAAAAGATACAATAGGGTGAATATCTTCGATAAATAGACATACAAGCAAAGATCTAAACAAAAAATGATCGATCTTAAATTTCAAAATGGACGATGTACGTCTCGTGTTGCCAATATCATGTATATGCGAATAACGATCCTCGAGCTTACCGCTTATCGCGTAGCAGTGGAGTCGATAAAGGCACGATGGGTCGATAGAGAACAAAAGTCAATCTTGAATTTAAAAATGATTGTCGACTAGTGTCGATGGACGAGCACGTGAACAAAACAAAAAAAGATAAAAGATGAAACACTGCTCAAAGACATCTTCGTTGCGATTATTACTCATAAGTAGTGTAATATCAATGGCTAGATAAGATTAGCGAATTCAGACGACGCGCGCGAGTGGATTTCGTGCGTGTATACCAATACAGAAATAAGAGACGAGAGAGGCATATCTGTGAGAGAGAGAGGAAGAGGGACAAAGATAAGTAATCGACACAAAGAGTGGTAAAAATAGTGAAACTTTTATAGCAAATCTGATAACTACCAGCGAACTAGTTCAAGATTTAACGCACGATACCCCGAGGTCGTTAATCGGCAAGTAACGTAAGAGAACCAAGATGCACAGATTGGAGTCGAAGGAAATAAGCAAATACCGGAACGGCTAACGGAATCGGGATGTATTTCAAGAAATAGCAGCCGATAAATCGACGCGGAAGGATCGATCGATCGGTCGAAACAAATTGTGACGATCGCAACAACACGTAAGCCAGAAAGAGTCCAGACGACAAAGTTAAAGCCACAAGAAAAAAGCAGCCAAAAGTCGGTCGAAGTGTGAGAAGAAAACTATAAATAAAACAAAAAAACCCATTCACGAATCATCCCTTGACAGTTTCGAAGTTTCAGTAGCTAAGGTCGTGCGCACAATGCAACGAACAACAAGCAGCATCGAAAGGAAGCAAGTGTTGGTACGCTGTCGGCTGCTCCCATATAAATCCTTAGTTAGCTGTTCGCTTTACGAGATACAATTATTTACGGAGAACCGAGTGGGGCTACCTTATTTAGACCTAGTTAACTCGGCGAGCGACGGCGTGCGAGCGATTGATCAACTTCCCCACCCGGCGACAGCCAGCAGCGCCATTTCGCACGAACCGATTCCAGTAGCCGAGGATAAGGCGAGCGTAGCCGAATAAAAATTGGGGCCCTTCTAGTGAAGAAAAAAAAAGTAATCGTCCCCCATCCTGAAACAATCAAGACAGGAACATGGTAATAACCTCCCACCGGCATTTCCCATTACAGTTTCTAACTACAAGCCAAATCCTAAATTGAACCGATCGCGCATCAAGTGGACATAGAGTTAAGAGTTCGAGAATCATGGATATCCAACCGTCAAAGTTACCTAAATGGCTTTGGGCACGGACGCAGGGGAGTTTCGAAAGCCAGACTAGCTGCTCTAAACAAAGAGCTTTATGGCCATATTTATAGTTGTCGTAAAACACTACACAGATTGCTAACCTCGCTCGACGGACGCACAGACGTTCCTTCTCCTCCTGCTCCTGCTGCTGCCGCCGCCTCCGCCGCCGTTGCCCGTCGTCTCCTCCTACCAGGATTCTCTCGCTCTTTCTGCATCTCTGCGTTAGATCGACCCCCCCCCCCGTGTTCCACTCGCATCCACCAGCTACCTCCTCGTTCTCTCTTCATCGCACGCACTTCCTTCCAGTTACCTATCTATCTCTGGTCCTCTCGCGCAGCGGTCGACTACTATCATCCCATAGTCATAGCTGGCCCCACCCCTCTCGCCCCTCGCACACATAATAACTACACCCACGAAAATAATATAATTAGCAAAGCGTAGACAGTGAGCCGACCGTACAAATAATGGGGATTCCATGTATTTTTACGTCGACGATACCGAGCGCCATCGCCCGTCCTGACCGACCGTCCAGTCTTAATGGCTCCCCACATGCTGTTTGCTGCTGCCATTGCCGGGTTCCACGACAATTAATTTCGCCGAGGTGTCGCGATCGCGACTCCGCATCCGCTTCGCGATTCATTATTCCCTCCTGGCTTTTATTTACTCTCGCTCTCGCGCCAACCTTTATCTCCTAATACTCTACACACAGGCGAATCAATTTACGATGTTATTTCGTGTACACACGCACGTGCTGTACCAGCCAATAATAAAGCTGAATGGCTAAGGGAACATTTTCGTATCGAACTTGATCGAGAAATTATATTTAGGATTATCTGGATAATTTAATTGATACGATTTCTTCATTAATTAACGAATCTCAGTGATACACATATATCTCGAATAATAATTTCTGATAACAGTCAAAAAGAAACAATAACAAATACAATTACCAGTGATAAACTCGATCGATAATTTTTATTAAAAAATCCAACACGCAGTCTCGTTGCACCTATCCGCCCTTAAAGCACGTAACCTTGCGATCCCCCTCCGCCGCTCTTTCCTTCTTTCCTTCGGCGTCATCAATCGTCCCTTGGCACGTTTCGTTGCGGCATTCAAGTGTCAGCGACTCGCACGCGAGTCGGTGCTTAACACCACGGTTAAGTGGACATTCCCGACTTAACCTAAATACTGGCTCTTACACGAGCGACATTTACATGTCAGCTAGAAGAAGAAATAATCGTCGTGGTTTAAGAAGTTGAGGGGGGCCAAGACGAGCGACTTCCGTTCCCAAATTGCGTCTGGCTACTGACTGTACCGGCCAATCTCTGATCCGGTTTCGTCTTCTTTCCAGCTTCCTCGTCTTTCCTATTCGATACGCCGGTACAGAATCTTTCTTTGTCGACGATGTTGAGAACAAAAATGCACTTCTCGACATTTAGATACCGTCGCCTTTCCAGCGGAGGCGATAACTCCCATTGAAAACACCTCCGGCCTAAATGCGACTAAGAGGACCGATGACATCGGTCGTATTATTGACGATAATTCCGAGCGTCACTTCGTGCTTCCAGTCTGTCGCGTTTTACCGTGGGACTGAGAAATTAAGATTGAAAATATATATATATATATGTCTATGTAATCAAAGTTAAAAGGCGTTATTTCTGGGGGGGGGGGGGGGGGTCCATACAAGACACTTATGACCACCTTAACCGTGATCGGGGCGCATCGCGTGGTGGATATCCGTACCGCTTGATGTGGACCAGGCTTGTTCCATCGAAGCGATACAATCTCGGAGATTCCGTGAGGACAGGCCATGACGAAACTCGTGGTTTATCGACGTCGATTGGAACGATCGATTAATTCGAACGTCCACGGAGGAGCGACGAGCGACTCTGAGCGATGAGTGAGCGACTCTGAGCAAACACACGAGCATAAACGAATCGGGCATGAGCCCTAACGTGGTAACATTTATTAAGGCGGCTTTATCGCCGTGATTCTACGATATCGACCACAGTCGAGGACGCTCCGATAATCTTGTTATCGGATCGCCTCGCGTTCACGCGCGCGATTGGTTACGCTTTGGACGACCGCGTTGACGCCTTTTTGCGCGCGCGATCGATCTAAGATCTGCGAGAAAATAAATGAAAAGTTTATGAAAAATTATGGGAAAGAAGATCGTACGATCAATTTTTCGAGCTGACGCAGACGATGATCTGTACGACGAAATCCCAACTCTTCAGTTCCTCAGACCCGTTTCTTGTTGGTTCTTTTTTTTCATCGCTTTATTCCTGTTCTCGCTCTTCAGTTCGCTTTTATCGAGCATCGATCCTATGTTGCTTCGATCGGTGCGTGGATCACGCAATTACCGCGCACAAAGGACGATCAGGCCGTGTTTTCATGTGGCGATGCGAATCAAATGATACCACGTGGCGAGCACGTGTGTAGCGATAAAATTTTTTGTAAACAGAAGCCAATCGTTGCTCACTGAACTGGGCCATTGATTCTGCTGATGTACCTATTGCTACAGCTATTCGATTGTAAATCTGCATGATATTCGTTGCGGTAAACGTTTCCTTAGTCCGTGCTAGAGTCTGACGAGAAGATTGTCAAGCCGATCGATGATTGCTCGTCGCGAATTGATCACGTGGCGTCGATATCGGAATCGAGAACACAAGGACAAATGCGGCGAGCCGATAAGACCACAATTTTTCATAGGTCAATCGCGAGTGCAAATCTATCCAGGAAAGTCGCAGATATAGACGAGAAACGTGAGTCCGCTCGTTACGAGACGCAGATGATTAATGGCCGATCTAGATTTCACACGGCGAAAGGGAATTGTGCCGTTGAACGAAAAAAGAAAAAAAATAACGAAAGGCCCAAGAAGCAGCATTGTTTCCAAAAAAAAAATAATAAGTATGCGAGCAAAGACACATTTTGATGTTTGCTCTGTTGGCATCAATGATAAAAAATAAGATCGACGATAAATTGATATCTGACACAGAGTCAAATCTCGTTATAAGCGAGTGATCGAGATTATAGGGGAAATTATTCTAATGAGAATTTCACAGTACACAGCCTTCGCACGTGCTCTGCGAATAGACGATTTACGTCGGTGAATTGCGGCACGACATTCGTCATGAGCAACAAAGTATATACATATACACACATATATCTTGTCCTGTTGCTTATAACGAGCCATGCAGGCCAAAACTTAAAATGTACTTAGAGCGGGGAACAACTGTCTCGAGCCGAACGAAAGATAACTGAGGAAAAATCGCTTGTAACGAGACTGTTTATAGCGGGATTCGACCGTACCCACATTGTCCTTGCAGACATTGATTTTCGAAATGAAGCGTTATTGGTATACTTCACAGCCATTCGCTCGATGTAACGACACTCGGAAACGAAAGAGGAAAAAATTACTTTTGCATAAAACGTACTTCGTCCCTTTAGTTTCCTTTTTACTTTCTTCGTGCGCGTTGCCTCGAGCGTAGGGGGCCGAGCACAGAAAAAACAAGATAGGCGAAAAAATTGGCGAAAAAATGTAATGGTTGCGAGTCGATCCCCAATGCGCTATCATCAGGTACATCATCCCTTGAGAGAAGAAAAAAAGAAACTCACCATCCCTCGTCCCTTACACCATTCTCAATGCATCCCTCTCGCTCTTCTACATTGTCGTAGCCGCGTCTCTAGACAGCAACTTTGGCCTTACGGATTCTCGGAAAAGCATTTTACGAGGAAATTTGTTTAACTAGTTATAAAGGAAGATGCACAAAACACCAACCACTGCGGGGAGCAGTGCGTTATGGAGCCACCAGGGGGATGAGTGCAGTCAGACAGCGGGGATGGAAGCTGACGGTGTGGCTACCGGGGGTGTGAGGAAGAGGGGGAAGCTTAAAAGGGGCCCGAGGGGTCCCGAGCAACCTCACCGAATGTAAGAAGTGCAGCAGGTAGGCTCGTTAGCGTGCAGGTAGGTAAAAGCGAGCCAGGGTAGGTGTATAATACTGACTGCAGTCACTGCGTCTGTCTGTATTTATCTACCGGGTGTACCGATTCCTCTGGTTCCATCCTATCCCTCTGTATAACAATGTTTATCGTGCATGAACGTCAGTCGTGTATCCACTATGTAGACATAATGAGAGCTAAACGGGGACCCCGATTGTCAATTTCGAAAGAACTCGCGTCGTTACTTTCGGAATGCGTTAAGGGGATAAGAAGCGTGTCATTATTTCGTCATTCCTCGCAGACTATTCGAGATAATTTTGGCAAATTCAGTGATTGAAATAACGGCAACGAGGACGATCATGAAACGCGACAGACAAGCGACGAAGGTATCACCTTCTTTAAGCCAATAAACGATTATCGAGATTCCTGTGCGCTATCAGGACGTGAAACACCCAGAGAACGTTAACGTCGTGGATATTGAACGTGGCAAAAATTGTTAAAACGTTCAGAAGGACACCCGTTACATGCGGGTAAGCGTAAGAAATGGGTGGGTTGGCCCAGGGAGGCCAAGTAACAAGAGAGAAGCGGGCAGAGTGAGACGACGCAATAGTCTTCGAGCGTAGAGAGGAAGAACCGGGACTAAGAGTGGAGGAAAGGGACGAGGTGGGCCAAGAAAAGAGGAGAGGAGAGGAGAGGAGAGGAGAGAGAGAGAGGAGAGGAGAGAGAGAGAGAGAGAGAGGAGAGGAGAGAGAGAGAGGAGAGAGAGGAGAGAGAGAGAGGAGAGAGAGGAGAGAGAGGAGAGAGAGGAGAGAGAGAGGAGAGAGAGGAGAGAGAGAGGAGAGAGAGGAGAGAGAGGAGAGAGAGGAGAGAGAGGAGAGAGAGGAGAGAGAGGAGAGAGAGGAGAG
>JASANN010000475.1:493763-514264 GCA_031762395.1 Calameuta pygmaea
GAGAGAGAGAGAGAGAGAGAGAGAGAGAGAGAGAGAGAGAGAGAGAGAGAGAGAGAGAGAGAGAGAGAGAGAATGGAACGGAAAGAGAACTCGCTTGGGTGCCATGTGCATCGATGAGTAGATACCACGGGCTACGGAGCCAGCAAGGAGGTATCCGAGCAAGTTCAGGGTGATGCAGCACCAGGTCCTCGGCTTCGTTTAGTTTCCAATCCTCCACTATAATTTAAACTTGATCATACGCATATCTTCGCTAGCTTCCTCTTCACCTGCAGACGATCCGGCTCGACACTGGACGCATTCGATCCTGACGATCTAAAAAATCCAAGAGCTTCGCCCACGCGCGTGTATCCTTCTCGATTGCTCTGCACAACGAGATATCATTGACCCTCGTTGTTGTAAACCTTTCCATAAGTTATAACCAGAAATATCCTCGGCGTACACCCGGTAAGAAGCTACGAGAGCAGTCTGACCGAGCGAGGGAATTATGCGCAGGCCAAAAAATAAAAACGCATCTACCACCGGGTGGATGAGCGCATCGTAATTCTCTCTGGTTTTGCATTTCCTGCGATTATATGCCGATGAGTCGTTAGTGCACGTCTGCCGATGCACGCGACGTTGCCAAAATACAGGGAGGAAGTCCAGCGGAGCCATTTAGAATGGGAAATAAGAGTGATTTTATTAAATTGAAATAAATAAAAAAAAAGTAGGTAGGGGAAGATATAAACGGATATGTGGACTAGTGTATTTATTTCGTGAGTGAAATTCTTCTTCAGCTTCTTGAGAATCCTGACAATGTACAGCGCGTACCAATCGCCGAATCCTCGAGGAGTTTTGGCAACGTGCTCCGTCGTTGCCGTCGTCGTCTTGCTCGACATTACACGACAACCGTGCGACAGCGCGACGAGCAATTTGTCAGTAGGTCGGGTTTACGTGCGACTTGGAAGAGACTCGTAACGTCCTGTTACACCATTGTATACGTTACTAATGACGATAATTTGTCGCGGACGTTAACGCCTAATAGTATTGCTGAATTGACTTCGCGCTATTTACTTCAGGCTATCGTTACGTTTTCACACATCAAATTGATCTTGTTAGGTTAGGTAGACAAGATTGCTCCGTTCATGCGTCGGCTTAGAAACTCTACTAAAAGTTTATAGATGTTCCATAAACATTAACACAGAGTCTCCTTTCATGTTCATCTGCCTGTGAAAGCTATATGAACACTTTACAATGTGAATGGGCTAATTTGTGATATTGTGTTTATTCAAACAAGATTGTCATTTTTTTCGATGAAAAAGAAATAAAACTTTCTTTAGAATACAAATTACATTTCATAAACAAGCCGTGATGATCGATGCGATATTAAAAACTCGGTCAAGTGTCTTATCTGGTTTAATGCAAATGTTCCTGTATGATTTTTAAGGCTCGACGTAGCTCAGTGTAGATCCATGGCAAACGAAGATTCGCGTGTACATGACGGTTAAGTGATTTACTATGCGAAACAGAACGAACAAATGAGTGAATCAATGAAGAGGAAGGAGGAACGTGAAAATTTCGAAGAAGATAAGCGTGAAAAACTGTTCGCTTCAACAGAACCTAAGATTGCATTCGAGTGAGAAAAATCCGTTTGAAATGTTTTATTCAAATGGACAGCTTTTACTTCGTTCCTGCCGCCGACGTTCGGCGCGCAATGAAGAATGCAAAGGCAAAGGAGAAGGCAAGGCGCCTTTACAAAGTAACGAAGTGGCAAGTGTATCTCGGGGACTAAACAAGAGCGGCTGTACCAGTTGTTACTTCAGACGAAGCCACCTCCTGCACATTGTGTAGAATATCGACAGTATGAAAGAAGAAAGTTTCAAAATGACAAACGTCAACAATGTTAACGCGATAACAAACTGTGCACGTCGCAATGCACTTTGCTTCGTGCTTGATCCTATTCAGATATAGGCGGATGTCGCAATACCGACAAATGGGTTCAAGCATTAGACTCAGTAGGATCTCAAACGTAATAACACTCATTCTCCTGCAGCTTCTGCATTCGAACAACAGAAACGTTGGCCGCACGGAAACCCGACGATATCTACTTCCGCTTATGCGCGTAAAAATGCGATACTTTTTTAATCTCATCCGGAATAATTCTAAATGATGAATGAACCCAGATATGAAACGTCACTTTGCGATCCTGTAGTAAATCCTTCGCGATGTTAGACCATTCATCATCGGTTAGGTAAGACGATTGAGATTGGAAAAAAAGTACTTGTACACGGGGAATGGTGCTCGATCAGTAGTGATACTACGATCATCGATCATAACGAGCGATTGGAGGATGACGTATATCAGTCGGCAATACGTTTGCGAGGACGGCTTAAGCTAATCAGCTGATGTTCGTTGTTGATTCAGTCATCACGTTCATGACCAACAATGATTTGCGAAGGGCAATTTGAACAGGGAGCGATCGAGATGATATAATCATTAGAAATGACGTGATAGGTGAACTCACCGAAGACGGGGCTGAGGTCAGACCTCGACGACGTCTTCCCCGACGTCCCGTAGCTTCCACCAGCGAGGGATCCCTTTTCCTGTAACACAGAGATGGTATTCTGTGACGGCGTCTGACGAAGGAGAGATACACGGAGGATGATGATGCTGTCGCATGGCGCACCTCTGACTCCGTGAGGTCGATGAGCGAGCTCTTCTCCTCGGTGAGGTTTTCCGAGGACCTCTTCTCGTCCTCACCCTCATCCTTGAAGACCTTGACCTCGTCCTCGCTGCCGAGATCATCCCCGCCGCCGCTGCTGCTCACGTGCGGCATTATTGCGCACTGACACCGGCTTCCGCACACAACTACTGTATTCCCCTACGTGCGCTGAGAAAAGATTTTGTCTCGTCGCTGACCGATGTCACTACCTGTCGTATCTGTCGTGCACTTGGCGCACTGTAACACTGCCCTGTCACTTTCACAGAAAAAAACAGAAAAAACAGAAAAACACAAGAGGGCCGCACTGCTCGGCTCGATCGCGCGCACGTCCGCGGGCGTCGGGAGACGTCGCGAGCAGAAGGAATCGAGCACGCAATCAACACCACCAGTCAAACACCAGTAAACCTAAGTCGTTGCCGGCGACATGACGAGCACGCGTTTTGTCGACATTAGCCCAAAGCGGATTGAGGGGATGTCTGGGTGGCCGATTCCGGGGGGGGGGGGGGGGGCGCAGGTACCAACTAGCCGCGCGGGGCTGGTAAGTCGTCCGATGGTACTGAAGAGGGGAAGGGGTGGAGAGAAAGAGAGAGAGGGCAATGGGAAATGGCACGGTGTATCCGCGTGAGGAAAATGTTGCTGCGAGACTCTTCTTTTTTTTCTTTTTTCTTTTAGTGAAACCCGGTAACACACGGCCGCGCCGCGCTGCGTAGTCGCCGCGATGCGCGCTTGGCTTGCGGTAAGAAATGTACGACGGCATGAAACACGCGGTGGGCGGCCATCGTGCCGAGTGAGTCCGGTCTCGTCTTTCGTCTCGTCCGGGTCGAAGTGCTCTCCCTGGATGCTCGGTACTGACTGCCAGCCGAATCGCTCGGGCGGGCAGCTCTCCCACGGTCAACCAATCGCATGCTCGTATTCACCTCGACGTATCCCCACTACGAGAGTCTAACCGAGAATTCCCCACCACACTGGCCTGCCTCTAGCCTCGTGCCCAGCGATGAAAGGCAGAGTTGCAAGCAGGCGGTGAACCGATCCTGCCCGAACTGACCCGACTCTTCACGATCGGAGCCGAAGTGCCTCTCGATGTACCACGCTGCCGCAACTCTACGGTCCTCGTCTTCCTTTTCGCCTGCCCTACCTTGCCCTCATCTCATCGCTTCTCTTCTGATCTCCTTTAACTATCCTTGTTCTTCTTTATTCTCATCATCGTCTGCAACATTCTTCTCTTTGGCTAACAAGATATCTTTTTACTCTTTTCTTTCTCATCGCCTTCCAGTTACTTGACTACCATTCTCCTTCCACGTCGTCGTTAACGCCGTCATTCCTGGACGTCGTTGTCCGCCTACGGTTGTTGTATATGTACGCGACACAGAAAGTAGCGCCTTTAGAAGCGTCGCGACGTGATTCAACGCGACGCGAGTGGCCGCCTGTCAATGGATGCGAGCAACACGTGCACGGAAGAACAGTGAAAAAACCGAACGGTCGGCCGAGTCCACGCGTCACTTTCGGGCTTGTTTCTACGGATCCAGTACGATTATCCTGTCGCTGGTTCCTTCGCACTCATTGCTGGACCTGTCGTCACGTTGGAAACTCACAAGGTAACACTTTATCCTTCTACGCGTTACTCATCGGTATCATTCGTTTCTTATGTCGCTTCGATGCAAATTCACTTCTACGAATATTTACAGAATATCGTAAACGGTCTCGTTCCCGTCGCCAATGCCATCGCCATGGCAAACGTTCCATCACGAGCGACAACCATCAACACTTGTGTCGCTTGCACAAAAACAAAGTTACGCCTCGAGTTTCAGACATGCATCATCAGCGTACCGAAGTCGGCGAAAATAAACGAGGCATGGATCGGCCGAGCGAATAAGATCCCGGAGTATCTTAATCTGCTCGCAGTCGACCTAACAAAATCAGACGCTTGTTTCTGTTAGCCGAGTCGTCGGAATTGCGATAGCGCCCTCACGAAACGGTACACTGACATATTTAATGGCTACGTCGCTTCGTAGATTTAAAACATCATGAACTGCTGGAAACTGTAGGTAACGTAGCCGTGCGCGTCTCTCTTGGAAATTATCTTGGGTTTTATTTTTAAACAAGTTCAAGTCTTTAACTCTGGGATATCTGAAAAACTCAAAGGAAACATTAGCAATGAGCTAATCGAGGATATAACAGAACATGAAAATGATTATTCAAGCCTTTTTGACAGTTGGTAAGAGTATAGAAAAAAAAAATCTGGTACGAATCTGGAATATGCTCCCATCAAAAATTTTGGTCTACATTCCTCAAATCTGTCCCATACCCTTGCCCATTGATTTGAAACTATTTTTTATACTATTTAATTGAATTTTACATATAAACTCGATGCAGTGTAGATAAAAAAAATGTAATATATTGAAGATCCATTTTATATTCCTAAGGAAATTAAATTTTTCGTATTTGTCTCTTTCAGACTTAAAAATTGAATGTTCACTCATCTAACGTCCAAGAAATGATCGCTGATTTGAAATAAATTAATTAAGAGAATCTTGTTTGATCTTAAAGATAGAATTCTTACAAACGGTACGTATATCCATGATAACTATGACGTCATAATCAAAGACAGCAAGCGCCATGCTTAAAATGACATTTGGCCTCTTATTCAAATGCATTAAGACGTACTCGTGATATTTTTTCTTCTTAAAACTTTTTATCATCTTTTTTATTCGAATTAACTGAAGTTATTTATTGCACCACTAAAAAAAAATCATATCACCTGTCAATATTGCCGCACATTCATTCCCTATGATCTATTCTTTGCGTTATCAATATAACGATAACAGTGCGTCGTCCACCTTGAATTACATCATACGACTTTGATTCCGTGTATGAGTGTCAGGTCGTCTTCAAATTGTCTATGTGATATGCATATAATTTAAATTCGCATCGCGACTAAAATTCTCGTACACTGTGGTCTAGAATTGCTTTTTTTAGATAGTATATGGGATTAGAATATTTTAATATTCGATTTGTGGGGTCCGATCAGATATCGATCACAAGAGATTGAAGCCAAGATTGAAGCTCGATAGGATTTAATGCGTTTCGTCATTTTAAAAATGTCGACAGTTACCCAAGTAACTTGTCATTTAGAACAGTGATCGAATGATTATTAGCTGTAACGAAACACGATAACGGATAAAGAGAAAATAATCGATCCGTCAAATTGAACGGAAACAGAACGGCGTGCAGTGTGTAGTATTCAGTATAAATAAAAATATTCGAAAATCATTAAAATAATATGATCTCGTAATAATTATATTGTTAATTGTAATTGCTATTATCTCTAGTCACTCGAACTTGAAACTGGCTGACAGAGACGGTACGGGAAATACTCGTGGAATTATCAAAAGGACAGAAAAGTCTGTCATTTTCAAAAGAAACAAATTCGCATCGCTGAGCAAATTGGCGCAGCGATGCTTTATTTATTATTGGTTAATTGCGTGAATATCTTGCTATGCAGCCAGCGCTTCGCAGTCCCGCCATGCTGTTTTTCCTTTGCCCACTTCCTTTATTCTCATTCATACGATTTCGTTTCTCGTTTTACATCATTCTGCTAAATTCGCAAACGAGACAAAAATCGCGTTCCCGTAATCACGCGTGAGAATTTTTTTCCGGGTCCATGAGAATCCTCGTGGTCGTTCCTTTGTGCGTTTGCAGTCATTCAATGAAGTGTCGTTGTTGAAAATAGCCATCGACGAGACGGTCCATTAAACATAACCTTTAAGAATTCACGATACACCATCCGTATAATTTACCTGTCAAAATAGACTTTAAGCCAAAATACACACTTGAAATTTCGTCTCAGGAATGACAACACAATATCGAGTACGAGTTGCTGGAATCTCCATTAAAATTACAATAGACAGGCAGTTTTCCATTTGTTTTGATTATTTAAAAAAGCTTCGATTGCTTGAAAAATATACGATCACAATTAAATTTTAATTTAGTACGAGTTACATGGCGAACACTGCTCTCTAGCGTGAAGGCATGTTACTAATGGTTCCAGAATACTCAAAAACTTATGTAGTCTCCGTTGATATCGACCGTACTATAGTTTGCGTGTCACGTTTTATTCTGCGGTCAACCCAACAACGGTCTCTATCTCACGTACGAATCAGCGAGTACCAAAAGCGATCTATTATGTTTCCAAAAAGGTGCGTCACGCTCTTGAAGCGTTACTTTGGCATGGCTCACAAGAGGGAATGCAAATATTGTGAGAGAAGGCATTAAGAGAACCAACAAGGAAGCATTGAAATAATTTTTTATTTCCTAACAGACATAAACAATAAGATTTGTATGACAAGTCATGATAATTTCAGTTCGATTCGTCTTGAGCAGACGTCCTCATCTTCGTTCGTTTGCGTTTGACAACGAAGTATCAGCTAGCGACATCTGTGGAAGAACTTGATGAGTCTTAGGAACGTGACTCGAATGATAAAGCAGGAAATTACCCACGCAGTTCAAGAAACGATCGTTACTTGTCACATGCAGACACGTTCAAGCAGTAGATGCTTGACGGTTGCTTAACATTAACGAAGAAGCAATTAGTCTGAAAGTATAATTCACTCGCTGCTATGTTCATTCTTTAAAGAATCAGACCATCTCACTCCTCGTGTGCTTCGAAACTCTGCGGTTGACGACCAGTCGCGAGATGCGTCGGGACGCCACATTAGCGTGAATTTGTTTCCGTAATTCATGTAGTTGATCCTCAATGTTCATCAAGATCATAGATACATTGACGTCCATCTTAGCGACTGATTCAGCGACTGATTGATTATTTGAAGCGAGAGTGAAGAGAGCCTCTACAAGTTCGCTGTGAATTTCGTGAGTGTTACGATTGTACGTGCCGTCGGCAGACAGTTCTATCTTGGTAGGAATCGACTGCCGAGAGTCCAGAAGCGCTTGCAATTTCCTGTGTACCCATTTATTGCGAAACAGCGAATGCGACGTAATTCTTTCAAGATGCGCGACGAATTCTGCCTGTTTCAGGAGTCGGCGAATGTGTCCCTGTGAGGATTCAACTTATTTACTTGTTTTCGTATGACATTTTAGCCACCCCTATAAAGGTAGCAGAGCAAAGTGCCCAAAATGACTTTACCATATACAGAAATAATGTGCTTTTTATGTGCTAATTTCTTGCTAAATTAAAAAATTTTGTGCTACTTACGTTTTTCTGTAAAATCAATTTTCAAAGTGCGCCGCTAGCTTTATATAAAGCTAGCAGAGCACTAAATATATCTTCGATATCATGGATTCAAATTACACTGAAATTATATGCTTTTTATGTGCTTCCCGAATATCCAAAACACAAACCCCTAAATCAAGCATTTCTGCCAATACCACCTCTAAGAGGCCCAAGTCAACATCAAAATCGAATCTCTTATATTTTTTTCGATAACATTTAATTAAAATACAACTTTTTTTCGGGTTAAATTTGGTTATTATTTCTAAGGAATAAAAACCAAGTTTCGTTGGTATATTGTCACTCCCAGTGACGTAAACATTTTATTTGTGTCAATCATTAAAATAAATAATAAATATATTCAATATATTTGTGTAACAGGCATATAACTCGAATAGCTTTAATTCTCCTTAAAGTTTTTCACGGAAGTCTCGTATATGTATAGTGCGAGTTGCGGTGATACCCTGTGTGTGCCTTTCCGCGGCTTACATTTGCGATCGAATTGGTACCACTGTTCATGTCGAATGCAGAAAGCAGTGTAGTGACCTATGACTTTTAGCGCTTTGTCGGTGTTCCTGAGTGCTCGAGGTATACCACAACTGTCGAAATGAATAATTCCTCCCAGCTGAAATTCGTTGTCCATGAACGAGAGTTTTAATTTCTGCGGAGTATCTTCCAGTTTCACAGTTTCTGCGTCGTCCTCCGCCACCACTTCGAGTATAAGATGGTCAGCTGTGGTGCCAGAATAATAGTCAATTGTACTAATTACAGCAAGTGATCGAGTTATTTTTTATTAGAGTAGCTGTAGAGTGGCCAATATGCAATTTTCAAAATAAATCTCATATTTTTAAAATTGACTGTTATTTCTGTTAAACCTTGTATGTGAACACAAATAGTAAACAAAATAGGGATATCGATTTTGTAAATCGCCAATAGTGATTATTTTCTGAAATTATTAAAAAGTTTCTACAATTAAAAACAAACCTGTTATCTCTAAGATCGTCGTGACGACTCCGTCGCACTTGTCGTTTGGACATTTCTTAATACGATCCACGCATATCTGGTCTGTAATTCTTGCGTTGTACGTGGAGCTCATCAGTGCATCAGATAATGCTTCACTCGTAACGTACAATCCGCAGAGCACTTCGACATTTCCTCGAAACGCGGAAGATTCTTGTACAGCTTCCAACAACATATGGTTGCTACTGTGACCTCACACTCAATGAGAAGACAACCGAGTTCGGGATGCCCTTGAGGTGTGAACAATTGGCAAAGTATATCCGCTCGTTGGCGATACGTCGCAATTGTAATTTTGCGTTTATGAACGTCACATACCATTGTCATAAACGGGTCTCGTCCTGCGTTCGCTTCAACTGCATTTACAAAGAATAGTTCGAAGTCGAACGACACAGTTAATGTTAATTGAAAAAGGCTGTCGAACGCAAATGAATTGGCTTCAATTTCATTTCATTTCCGCTTCTGAGGGTGGGGACCGATGCGAGCTTGCCAGTGAGGAGGAATTGGTCGGCATTGCACGACTCTTGCAAGTATTTACCTCGCGGCTGAGCAATTTGCATCGCTTTTCCTTGTAATTTCTGTCCGTGAGTATGCTCGTCAGTAGCTTGTTTCTCGTCATCCTTCGATGATAGCTTGTGTTTTTGCGGTGGTTTAGCTTTCGGTGTCGGCTTTACTTTCAGCAAACTACCGCTAGTCAACGGAACTTGTTTTATTTTTTCATCAGATTTATCGAAATTCTTTACTTCCAAATTCTTTCCGGTGTCCTTGATTGGAAGGGGCTTTCGGCAGAGCGGTTTTCGGCCAGGTTCGTTTGTTCGAAGATTTTTCTTCTCATAAAGCTTCACTTTGTTTCCCCAGTTTTCCACAGCTCGCGATTCAAGGAGTTTCTGTGAATTTGGTTTTTCTGGGCAAACAAAACATATGCGCTTTTGCCCGTAGTCCTCTTCGGTTCCTTCTATCGGCAGTGAACATGGCTCGAAAGCATGTACTGCTTTATCGCAGATCTGATAAATGACAATTAATGAAAATACGGTAAATTACAGAGTGCACTATACCCGGGGCTAAATCGGTGGCAAATCATGAATAAAAATGGAGCAATAAATGCAACACGTAAAATCATGCCACTGCATTTTTAAAAATCACTTGATAACCACCAACATAATCTAAAAATGTTGCATGAGTGAAATATTTCCTTGTAGCACAATTCACCAGTATAAATATTAATTTTTTAAAAATATTCGCATTGATGAACTTGGTTAAAAAAAGAAGTATCTAGCAATGAAAATATTACATTTTTTCTGCTTATCGGATTTTTTCAATTTACAACGTCTCACACGTGCATCTGAAGCCCAATGTAATTTTCATATTTTTCAGGAAATTTGGCCTCCTCAATAAAATTCCATGGTCTCAAAATAAATACCTTACAGCGATGCGCTCCGCCCGGCAAATCACCGTTTTTGCATGCTGGGCATGGGGTCTCAGTCGTCGACTTTTCTATCGATGTGCTATGAGCCTCAACGAATTGAAAAGGGCTGATAGTAAATATCTGATTTTCAACTCGGTCTGATTCAGAGCTTGAAATGTAGTAATTTGTACGGCAATCGCTATCCTCCAGGATGCTTCGAGCGTTACTTGCATACTCATCACTGCCACGCACTTTCCTCCGAGCGCATCGCTGGCGCTCCGCTTTGATATCAGCTTCTTTCAGTTTGCTCCTGCCATCGACGTAATTTTTATGGATTGCTACGAATTCGTCTGGCTGCATGGGCAGATTTGCGTCCTTGAGAACAAGATTTTTAATGACCCCGAACTCGGCCTCGACGATCGCAGAGGATGCTGGACATCTTCCATACCCATGACTATCACGGGTGACGCAACTCCACAGTGGTAACCACTTCATTCTTTCAATGAGCTGATCTGCAAATTTTGGCAGCCAATGTGCATTTATTTCAGTACCCGGCGATCTTTCAATGTCCCGTTGTATGGAGGTGTCAATATTTTTGCCCCAATCACGCCACTGGCTTGGCTCAGCTCGGCTACAGGGATCAGCTAAATCATCGCTTTCGATGTGTTCATGAAAATCATCGTCAAGACCAAGATCCTCCATAACGTTCGTCGTTACGAATTGTTGTATAAATTGTTTCTGCTTTTCACAGGCCGACACTTTTCCATTGGATGAATTGCCGCTGCTTCGGCTACGCGAAATCGTCAGCAACGCACGTATCAAACGTTCAGCTTCCTCTTCTTTTGGGCAAAGCGTCAATTTCCCAATACCGACCATATAAAATCTCGAAACTTCTGGCCGGACATCACGGAGCGAAGTTGCGAAAGTTTTCATTATAGGGGCAATGTCGATCCTAATATAGCAGAATGATACACTATTTCGATGAGTGAAGAATTCATCAGCGTATTCGTTCACTGTATCATGTTTCGAGAAGGCTCGGACTGCCGCTCCCAGAAGGGCTGAAGAGCAATCACATACAATTTCTTGGGGAGTTACCGAACCCCACCTCTCGATCCACTGTTCCAACCAAAACTGGATTGCGCCCGTCGTATGAATTTCACTGATCATTAGGGTTACCGTGTATGGTTTCGAAGATGTGCCTAGAACACCTATGTACAAAAAGAGTGGTCCTGACTTCGACCCGTCAACCCGAGTGATTGGGGAAAAAATTGAACCCGTGGCGTCAATGACAACAGTTGTATGTTCTTGCGTCGCTATTTTTTCATAAAGAGTTCGTTGATATCTTGTCGCATAGTGGGCGAAGAACGGCCTGAACCCTATCCAGGAGATTTCGTCCTTCATCGTTGTCGAACCCAAAATATCCAGAGCCATAATAGGATTTTGGTGCAAAAATTCCTGCTTGCGGCGTTGTGATTTTATCATGCGCATGGTCGGCGATGTGGGCAGATGTGGAGGCTCTGGGTCATCCTCTTCCATTATCTCGTTAGCCATTTCAGCACGAACGACGTACGCCGACTTACCGCGTAATTTTTCACCAAGTTCTGCCCTGGAAGTGCCTCGTACGTACCGCTTTCCGTATTGAGAAGCTCCTTCGGCAATAACCGTGGAACAATTTATAATTACGATGCCGTCGTTGCGTTCGATGATGCAATTAAGTTCCGAGCCGCATTTGCAGGAACCCTTAATCAGATCTTTTGAGTAATAAAAAGCTGCCAATCGCCTGAAAATTTGATAAACTGTCAAAAGCTTAATTTCAAAAGTTCTGGGCCATAACTGATGAAAGTAGTAGATATCAATATGTTTAATGCTATTTAATTTGGAAGAGTCACATGTGATTGATGAAGAAGAATAAATGACATCAATAACTTTGGCGCGTTACTTACTGTAATTATTTAATTGTTTACAAACATCTCTATATGAGAATGTATGTATATTTATTATTTTTGGCTTCCTGGGAGAGGAAACTTTGTTGTGAAAAAAATGCGATAAAGCATCACACGAATGTAATTAACGCATTTTCTTCCTTTTTTAAGTGTATCGCGCTTACAAATGTTTAAGGGCACAGAAGCGTGTTCAAAGGATCGAGAGTTCTCGCAGGATGCTAGCGTAGAACGGACGTACTGTCATGCCGTGGCGAACTATATCGTTATAGATTCAATACGACATATACCATAGATACCATAGACCATTTTAGACTAATGATTTCTAATCATTACGTCACACGCATTTCTACAATTTTGTTGAACTCGGTCGCCGGTATATTAATGGCGAAGGTGAAGGCCTCAGTACCCTCATCAGCGTTGCACGACAATGTAGAAGTTTCTAAAAGTTCGCGTGCGAGATCGCTGTTCCCCGAACTATCGCCTTGTTCATCAGGGAGTTCATCAGTTCCTTCGAAATTTGTCCAAAGTGTTGTTCTCACATTGTCCTGATTGCAGGAGACATATGCATAGAGAGCTGCTTCGGTTTTGATATGCTTTATCTCTTTCGCGATATCTTTCCACACCTGGTCTTTCTTCGACACAAGTTTGCCGTCTCCATGTGGACTCATTCGATCTTTAAATTTCTTTAAAATATTGAAGATCAATTTTTGATCGATGTTCCGAGGACACCCGCACTTTAGTTTTTTCAGTGGTACACTCGAATCTTCGTCATTCATGTTGATAAAAACACTTCTTCAGCGTGAGGATGAAACGATGTATTATACGTGATTGAACTTGCACTTGCACTTGTATCAGCAGAAATCAAAGCAATGAATACAAAGTGCATCAGTAACCAAGGGTTTGATTGTGCCACTAAACACGAGCTCGGACCAATAGCTACCGATTACCAGTCGGGGTGGGGACAGTCTTTACAAAAGATCGTTTCAAAAACAGCTTTTTATTAAAAAAAAAAACCGCAACGGCTATGACAACTATGCGATATAAAGTATAATAAATAAGGAGTATTTCAGAATTTTTCAGATTTTTTTCTGCCTAAATATGTAAAATATAAGCTGCAGGACGAAAACGACCCATATGACCCAGAGTGCCATAAAATTACATGATCCACGCAGGGTTAAGTTTGCCTGTCGGTGCATTCTAAAATCGATGACAAGTTGAAAATAGAAAAAATATTTACATTTGCCAAGTGGTATTTTTCTTTACCAAAATGCAAGATTCTGTTTTGGCAAACGCAACATGATTTTATGTTCACGATTTTTAGGTGACTCAGACCCTAAAGACGATCGAGTCACCTAAATACTACTTCAAAAGCACAAAGAAAAGAATAGCAATTTTTATCAAAATATTAGCTCATCGGTCCATATATTTCAATTCAAAGAGTTCAAGTTGCACCGATAAATCAATTTGGTTTTGCAAAGTCTCATTGCTCTTGTGAGAAGGCTCTTTTAGTCCAAACATATTAATATTTCTGTTTGAAGTTCTACAGATATTGATTATATCTTTTGTAGACAATTATTTTCTACGCAGTAACATTTCGGTTACATTTTCTTATAAATTCTACGCGAAAGCTTCAAATGGAACTTACTATACTGGGATCAAAAGAGTCTACTCATGAAGAGAATAATGCCAATTTACTCTACTGGCGTAGACTAAATTCTGCGCTATAAAGCTATATTTTTTATTCTTATCACACAATACAACCAAATTTTGAATTCGTGATTTTTAGATAACTCAGCCTCCTTATTCAGTACTTCGCGCATACATATAGCTCGTTCACCTACCTGTCCGGAACCAAATTTTTATTTGGCCGCCAATCTCACATCTCTTTTCATGTTTACATCTGAGTGTGTCTGTCTGTTAGGAGTCTGTTAGGGGTGGTATTTGGGGAAATTTGCAACTTAAGGTTTTGTATTGGATATTCTCAAAGAAGATAAAGAGCACAAAAATGTGTTGTATTTTAATTCGATATTATCGAAAAAATAGAAGAGATTCGATTTTGATGTTGACATGGGCCTCTTAGGGGTGGTATTGGAAGAATAAGCATAAAGCTAGCGGCGCACTTTGGAAATTGATTTTACAGAAAAGCGTAAGTAGCACAAAAATTTTTAATTTAGCAAGAAATTAGTACATACGAAGCACATTATTTCTGTATATGGTAAAGTCATTTTGGGGACTTTGCTCTGCTACCTTTATAGGGGTATTTTAGCCGGCGTTAGTCAATGGAGGCTTTTTTCGGTTAGGTGGAGATACAAGCAGAGAGACAAAAGACAGACGCTGCAGATCAATGCTAAAAACATATAACACAGCATAACAAGCTGACACGACCCACCTCTTTCTGAAGTCCTTGAATATCGTTGACTGCCAGACCGATCATCAGATTCATGAGAACGATGCTGGCCAGCATAATGAAAAGAACGAATACAATTCTGCCAGTGATTGGCAAAAATGATTTTTTCTCTTCTTCGGAAGGGAACAGATCCCCATACTCGTATTCGCCCATCATCATTACGACGGTCTTGACGACGGCCTTCCACAAATCATGAAACTGGTCGTTTTTGTGAAACAAAACGGCGAAGCTTAACGCGAATCCGAAAATCAGGCAGATGAACGCGAGAAGCACCTGAAATGAAGTAAAAAGCACCGGATGTACGTCGTTAAAACGCAACGGGATGGCTGGCAGAGAGGGAATACGGTTTCGCAATATGAGACATTTAAAATGTCTTCTCTTACTCTAACGGAATTCGGAAAGCAGATAATTTAGGTTTTACTTCACACGGAATGCAGCTACATCTCATGGAATTTCTTACAAACGTTACGTGCGCCAATTGCGAAAAAGATAATTCTATCGGGTACGCGATTATGCGAAAAACCAGAAATGTCATTTCTGCTTATGCATTTATGCACTATGTCGAATTTGAAAAACAAAAAATTGGAAAAAATACCGGTCGGTCAGTGCTTATATATCATGCAGTATAGATAACAACGGATCGGTGCGCATTTACGGAAACCTTTTGTCTGACCTTTAACACGTTCTTCAGCACGGTTGAGAACATGAGAGCGTAATATCCCCAGGTTGGAAATCGTCCGATAAAGAGCATCATTTGCATCCAGGCGAGTAAAATTGCAAGGCTGATCGAGTGCAAGACCCACGGCTCTGCTGTATCCTTCGTTTCCTTCCCTGATTCAATTCGATTCGATGCATCTTGATTCGATTCGTGTGCGTCAATCTTGGTTGTTGAGATGATTAGAGCTATGATGGCACAAGTTGCGGATATCCAGGTCTCAAATTGTCTCAAGTAATGTCTAATCGGCAGACAAGTAATACTCGTTAGACGTCAACTTAATGAAATTTCAACTATTCCAATATACTATAATAATCTAATTAAAAGCACAGAGGAAACGTTTTCGTTTAATTTAAATGTCTCCTTAAGTAAGCGGCGTGACTCACAGAGCTGCAAAATTGGTTACCGAAACAGAATGACAGAATCGTACGTGATCAGTCGCACGATTGGTTAAGGCTCTGCTAAGAAATGCTTTTTCAGTGACTGTCCCGGATGAATGATAAATTTAAAAGTTACCTACTTTAAAGTATTAAAAGAAAAAAAAAGTTATTTGATGACCTACTTGGGTGCCATTAATACTTGAACCGCGTTATGCCCCAGCAAAAAGCAGGAACACACCATCAGGAGGCCACTTGGCAGTGAGTACTCTATGTTCTTCTGTATGAGAATCATGCCATAGCCAGACAATAGAAGCACAAAGCACACGTATACCAAAACAAAAAGGAAAAAGAAGACTCGCAACTTGGACCATTTGAGACTAAGAAATGCTTCCACTAACGGATGCTGCAGGATGGTCAGTTGTTCTGTTTCCGAAATGGATGCGATTAACGCACAAACTACACTCATCTGCAAATTTCCAACAGGCGCCAGTACGTGAAAGTCTACAGTTATCTAAAAAAAAAAAATTGATGATTAATACAAAAGTCCCGTTCGATAAATTCTCATTATTTAATATACATGTAACATTCACTGCCGCGTTCTCACTAATTCCACGAATAAATTTCCTGTATCTAAATATGGCCGCACGAATGTGTTCGTCACGAATTTTGATGATTCCATTTAAAGTAAACGTGCTCGGCTAGCAGATGATCTACAGTGATTCGTGATGTCACTGCACAGTAGGTAGATAGACATCTGCTTCCTTATGATCATCTTACGTTGCGACCCTTTTCAGTAGCGGAACTGCATGACGTTCGGACACAGGAATCAAGGACCTCGGTCAACAAGGGCAGAGGAGCACGAACGTGAGCGAGCATGGCGTCGATTACGGTCACGCCAGTTTTCGTTTCCGCAGCGAGATTCCCTCCGCAGTCCACGAGCATCCGGACACATTCCTGATGATCTTGGTAAGCCGCCTTGTGCAACGGAGTATGACGTACCTATTGTTACAACGTTAAATAAACAATGAACGCTGACTCGACTTTTTTTTCAGTGAAACGAATCTTGCCGCAATCAGTTGTTGCCGATTAATTGGAACAATTAATTATACCTCGTCCCGGATGTTTACGCACACAGGATCCACTGCCTCGAGGAGGACCTGTAAGGTCTCCAGGTGACCCTCACCAGCGGCAATGTGTAATGCAGTGCTTCCTGTACCGATGCATTGACAGAGAGGCCATGCTCCAGCATCCAATAACTTTTTTGTAGCTGTTTTACTGCCTAACATAGATGCGTGATGCAGTGCAGTTGTTCCTGTGATTAAACGATAGTGCTAATTAATATTTAAGACTTTACTTTTAGTATTATTGTTGGAACTTTTTTGAACATTTTTTTTTATCCTACCAGTATCCGGATGGACAACATTGACGGAAGCATTGGCCGATGCCAAAATTTCTACCACTTCATCAAACTTCATCATCTCCTCTTTGTTATTGTAATCAAGATTGGCACCCGCTAGAAGAAGCGGCGTCACACCTTGTTCATCCTGCGCATCAACCATCGCTCCTGCATTAACCAACATTCTTACGATTTCCGGCACATTGGTTCGCACAGCCTGATGTAAAGGCGTTCTGCCCCAGCATTCAGGTAATGGCAGCTACATTGACAAGTTACTTATCAGCGTATGTATTTCACTTACACTGTTTAATTAATTAATTAATTTTTTTTATTAACAAAAATTACACCCACGTTTCGGCCAATCAGACAGTTTGGTTCCATGGTCATGTTTGTAGCGTAAGGCATATCCTTCGGCCAGGAATTGATGCCGACTTTACTGTTTACATTGGCGCCATGTTCCAGGAGCCACTTGACTATCTCGACGTTGCTGTGGTGAATCGCGTAATACAACGCGGTTCTACCGAGTTTGTCAGAAATATTGATGTCCGCGCCTTTGTCATAGAGAAGTTCCAGCAAATTTAGCCGACCTCGCCAACTGGCCAGTTGAACGGCAGTGACCTGAAGTGCACCGGCTGCTTTCAAAAATACGGATTTTCGATGATTCTCCCTGAGAATTTTTATAGCCAGGTTCATGTCGTCGTTCTCGATAACTATTAACAACTTCAAAGAGACTGGACACCGTTCGTCCATTTTTATATAATTGAAAATTGTATGATTTATACAAATTATAAGTACAGTGCTCGTCAACTGCCAAATACGAACTACTCAGTTTCCTCAGACTTTGCAACATTCTGCATCTAATCATAGGATGTGGTTTAGACCGGAAACCCTTACTTTTGGAAATTAACCTAATTAGATAATTACTTTTTCTATTGGTTCTATATATAAAATAGGGACTTTAGTAAAGTCTAGTTACTTTTTTTTCCCCTTTCTTCGTGTTTGCAATGCGAAGTATGGACAGGTTCAACTTGAAGATTGAATTTATTACGACGACAATGTATGAAAGAAGCCATTGTTGTTTGTCGCTTCATGATTATATGCATAAGAAATATTTTCTCTTTATTCTTGCTTTACCTCATTCATATTAAAATTCATAATTGTGTCGTGACTCGCTTTTTTCTTTTTTTTTTTGTTATCAAGGACTGTTAACAAGGTCGTGTATTGACTTCGTTTTCCAATATACGTGGGAAATTTGATAAATAAAGATTTGAATTTCAATAACAACTTCCGAGAATTATATTTGTAGAGATAGTTATGAACGTCCATATTTATTAAAAATTGTCTGCTAACGTATACAAAGCTCTTTATTTAACCCGCAGTTCGTCGCACGATTTTAATTCCCATTTTAAAACGCATTTAGTTGGAGTGTCTCAGACACCCTGCGCGGCCACTTCCGAGTTGAACAAGCTCGGTACAATTTTTACTTATATGTACTTCTGTCTCTTTAGTCATTGGCCAGAGAAATATTAACGAGTCTTTATTAGGTTCAGTTAAGAGACTAAACATAGACCACCGAGTAAAAATTATAGATTTTATAGTTTTGGAGTCTGTATAAGGTGTATATCTATTAGTATGTATAGTCCGTTCACGAGTGCGATGTATTTTTTTGACAGTTCCTAAACCGTTCCATAATGTTACGGAAATCTGTGCTAAAATGGAAAAATAAAATATATGTCCGTATAAAATCATGCACAATTGTAACAACAATTTTATGCAGAGTTATGCGTGGCTTCCTAAAGACTTTATTGCTTTCAAACTGTCAAAATAACACATTGAACTCGTGGATCGACCATAAGTTGTTTCGTATGGACGACGATAGCAAAAAAATATTTTATACGCCAAGTGTTCATTTGCGTAAAATTAACTCATGCGTGAAGTGTGTAAAATTATATTGAGATTACATCATAGATACATTTATAAAAGACAAACATCATAAATATGTCTATATCTTGACTTAATTAAATGTTAATTCAGATAAGCATATTCGATTAAATTTCCGAGAGTAATCAATTTCAAAATTATTTTTAAGAAATACGAGTTCGTTATACCATATCCAGTAGTGTCTATAAATTTCTTGAGATCTTATGACACTTTAATAACGTAACCTAAAAATCTACCTGTAAGATGTACATAATAGTTTTCGAATACGTTAGTACACTCGAGCAATGTTATCAAAAAAATTACTAATCACGTATTATTCAAAACGCACAGACAGACATACAATTCCATGCCCCTTTATGGCACATAGAGGGCGTTTTGCGTGTAAATACGAGCGTACGCATATTTCATCCGACGGACTGAATTTATGTTGGTAGGGGATTACATCATCATGCATACATAATACCGTATGGTGAGCTCAGCACACATCGACGCATTCACACGCTCAATCAACTGTGGAATATTGCGTTACCTTAGAGAGGCCATGGCCAGTACTACACTAGGTTGCAGTATTGCCAGTACAGTCAGTAGGCGCTTGACCACGGTGCGGAAAAGACGTTATCGCTCGATTCAAGTTCGATCAACCACACAGCGTCGCTTATTTGGAAGACATTAGCATCATGCCAAACTGTCCAAAGTGCGAGAAACCCGTGTATTTTGGTGAGTTTAGATGCTTTACTATACCGTAGGATAGAAACGTATTATGTATTATGAATACAAGTGGTATAACGGACAGACACGTGACAGTTACTACGATGTTTACTTGTAGGTTATGCGTTACGATAGGGGTTATATTGTAATGGCATTTCCACGCTTAAGTAAATTTAACTTCATTGAAATTTATCGTAAATGGTGAGTGAAGAAATTATCGTTGCATGGCGTGTGAATATCAATGATGTAACTGGACCTCCTTGACAAGTATAAAAGGGAAAATACAGGTAAATTATGTGCTTCCAACCACTCTAGTGTATCGTGACAATAGAAACACGGCAACAGTTTTAATTCGTTGCTCGTAACGTACAATAGGTCGAAGAACGGTTATGTTTAACGTCGCCGCCATGTTTATTAAACTGCTGGTAGTCTGGCGTTGTCTTTTGTAAACGTGCTGATAGATTCAGGCTTGATATTTATAAAGTTTTATCTCCTGGACATGGTTACCCTCTCTGGGTAACAAAATTAATCTCATCTCACAGATATAATACAGCTACTCGTACCGGAGATAAGATTTGAAAAATGTGATCAACCAGCGCCGGCGTCAGGCATGGGCCGACCGGGCGGCCGCCCGGGGCCCTGTGTTCGAGGGGGCCCGACCCCGAAG
>JASANN010000475.1:514364-525750 GCA_031762395.1 Calameuta pygmaea
ACAGTCACAAAATTTCTGATAAGGGGCCCGATTTCCATGTCTCGCCCAGGGCCGGCCATAACCTAGCACCGGCGCTGTGATCAACCGACATAATCGAATGAGGACGTCAAAGACGAAATTGTTTTGAACGTATTGACGAATACAACCAGCGCCACTTTAGTTCGTTCGTCCTACGACGAATGTACAGGTTTTCTCGTGCAATTATCAGAACTCAGGTTTCTCGTTGGTTAAGGTGTGCGAAAATTGTTCGGGAATTCCTGCGGAATTGCTTGGGGTAATTATTCTCCGAAATGATATACGCTTTACTGAAATTCCAGTTACGTTTGTAGCAGTCTGGAAATGTAACTATGCGGCTGTACATAAACACGTACGTACGTACGCGACATGGCTCGCTGTATAGATACGTCAGGTATTCGCTTACTCGTGCACGTGTATAATTTTACAAAATGGCGGCACATGATTATGATGGTAATCAGGAACTAAGAAATAACTGGACTAAATTACACGAGAAACAATTGACCAATTTTTTGTTGTCAGTAAGGTACACTGCTACGTGTTGCCATTCTTTCACCAATTATCTCTTTTTCTTTCGCTTGGCTTCGGCTCCATTAAAGGTGACCACGGGAAATTTTATTTCTTTGAAAGTTTTAGTGTTGACGTCAGTTGTTTTTTTCTTTAAAGCGGGCGAATGGGCAAATTCATAAATTACATTGATATACCGTATACACACATATATGTATACAGGCATTCCTTGTATATCGAGTTATCGTGATGGGTCCTTATTCTTGGAAATATTCATGTTACTGCTCGATTATTTGAATATCGAAGTAAACACTCGAACGGAGGATAAAATGCAAAGCCGCAATGACGTTATTTATCACGAGCCGTATGTCATTCTTGAATAAATGACAAAATGATTGATCGTCAATGCGTAGGCACATGGTACTCAAAATTCGATGTTCGATGATATTACTCTTACCAGACTGTGTCACTGTGACGTCACTCGCAACAATCTCGAGGACTACCATATAGCAAATATTATGTCATACACTTAATCATGCGTAGATTTACTTACGTGAAAATGCTTTTCTGCGGAATTTGGAAGTGAAAGGGACGGAGGCATAGTTTGACCCGAGAATGCTCGTGCGATTTTTTTCTCCATTTGAAAAGCATTGAGTTGTGCCTCGGACACTCCACGCGCCTTACTCCCGTGTTATAGAATATCTATATGAGGCGATCCATGTCACTTCAGCAAGTAAAAAAAGTTCCACAAATAATTTTGAAAAATCAAGTTACTTTATTGAAAAATATTCACCGAGTGACGAAATTAAAACGAGAAAAAACGTCAGAAATTTTTTTTTATTTCGACACTCGGTGAATATTTTTCAATAAAGTAACTCGATTTTTCAAAATTATTTGTGGAATTTCTTTTTTTATTGGCTGAAGTGACATGGATCGCCTCATATAAATATAGCCTGGCCGAGTCTCTTGCCGTTCAGTTGACCCGATACTATACCGAGTATCTTAATGATAAGAAGCTGGTGTTTACAGTTCAATTGTTATTATTTTTAAAAATTCAATGTATATACAAAAAATTATTATCAATGTTTATATAAACTCGAGATAAGTTTAAAAAATCTGAATAGAATTCAAAGATATTTTCTATTTGACCCATGACACTTTGGTATGATAAAATCTTTATAATAGATTATGATATTAAGGGGAGTCAAAGTCGATAATTAATTTATTTAAAAAATGGCTAAATTATTACAAACGACAAGTCACGTAAATCATACTTTCATGACAACATGTCGTCCTACTTCGATAAGAATATCGATACCGGAACCAACAGAACTAAAATAGAGTCGAGAATATTTTTTGACAGATAGTTGAATATTTGCGAGTACATTTTTTGACATTTAAATATTATCTTTTGAAATGCCCAATAGAATACACAGGTGCATCTGAGAACTAATTGGTCGCTAGAGAATCGTCGTTTCTACTGATAGTAACTTGTGAAATGATGATACATTCGTGTCAAGCAAACTAAATCATTGCGAATCTACACGTTTCCTGTACCGGATTTACTTATATACATACAAATTAGTTAATGGATTAACAGTATTTTATAATTAACAATCGAGTCACGTGCAAAGTAGGAATTCATTATGCAACTGTATCGATTTCATTGATACACCACTGAATGCCAGTTGATCGTCTCGTAAATTACAATTCTTGAGTGGACGTTACACTTTTTTTTACATAAAAGGAAAATATTTTTCTACGTTTTCTAGTTTTCACGTTTTTGGCCATAATTATTCGAGTGCGTTTGTTATACGGACGAGGGGACGACGACTGTCGCACAATACACGTTGCATCGTACCAGCGCGAAGTAAATGTCGGCGTAATTATTGCAAGCTGGCAAAACGCTGCTGCTCTATATTTTTGTGTGCTTTTAGCAAAAAGCTGTCTGCACTTTGAAGAGGTAGGGCTTTATTCGGCTCGGTAACTCATGAACACCGACTGTGCACGACGCCCAGTCCTGTAGTAGCTGTCATTACACTTGACGCATCTATACAGGAAGGTTCAAAAGAAATTCAGCGCCAATAAAATAGCGTTTCACGTTGCTATGGTTACAATACCTGTTTACAGACCTTACCGTATGCCACGTTCAATTTAATACCGAGAGAATGTAAACGAGGCTATAAATATCTCATTGTTTTTCGATATCACGTTAAAAAAAAGGTATACACATTCATTTTCTTTTATGTAAGCTAACAAAATTTTTTTTTAACAAGCGCATTATAATGGTGACTTTCCACGCCTGTTTAGCGGGAGGAAAACAGCTGATATCCGACCAATCACAAGGTTATCGTATTTTCTTCCCGCAGCTAAGAAAAGTAGCCATTTGTGGGGAGAGAATAACTGAACAACCAATCAGAAAGCGCGAAAGTGCCGTTACAAAAGAGCAATGAGACATAACTGATCAACTCTGTTGATAAATAAATGTGTATAGTGAAAACGTACTACCAGTCTTTGAGTAAATTTTGTGTTGTTCAGTCTGTTCAAAGTTTGTACTTTAGTTTCTTTCCATTAAACAAAATTCAATAATGCTCAATTATGAATATTTGTTAAAAAATAAATTTGTATTTCACTGCCGTTTATTTTTTTTTATTCACTTTCTCTCCAAATAAAACCGAACTCTTTAAATTTTTTAAATGAAAATTCTAAAAAAATTAAATCGAAATTGTTCATTGTTTTTATTGATACATTTCGTTAATAAATTTAAAAATTCCTTTAAAAATTTTGGTCTATAATGATCTTTAAAATTCGTTTTTTGACAGTCGGAGGCTCTGCCCCCCAATCCACCAGGGCTCCGCCCAGGACCCTTCTACTACTGCGCCTTCAGACCCTAATAGACCACGAAAAGTTAATACATACAACCCTATGCATTTTAAACAACTAGCACTACGCTAACTTCATTTTATCCCAATCTCATATCAATGTCATGATAATCTTACGTCAGTTATTTATATCTTATTGTAAACCATCCTGCCATTTTTCTACGCTTATTGAAAAAAATATCGTGTGCAACACATTAGAAAGACGATTTCGACTTGTGCGATTGCCGCCCTCGCTTCGCTCGGGCGGCAAGCTTCCCACTCGTTGAAATCGTCTGTTTTCCTCCCTAGTTGTACAATATACTATTTTCTTTTAATCGTTTCAAACTCGATTACGGGTTATACGTGTATTAGTGAATTGAGGTTAGAAAAATCTTGCATCTTGTTAAATACGCCGATCGCCATTACGAGTCTTGGTCGTCGTTGTTCTCACTGCCATCGCCGACGGCTGAGCCTCATCATCTACAATTAGTTAAGAAGGAACGGACGGGAGTTTCCTGAGAACGAGAGAGCGAATGATGACTAGAGAAGCTGTCAGTGGCTAAAAAGGTGAAGCGAAGAAGGAATAAGGGAGAGAGGTATTCTATCACGCCGCGTATGTGTACAGAGAGGGAAGCACGTTATGTACAGCAGCTACAACAATAAAGTATCCGCCCGCAAGGACAATAACAAAGGAGGCCTGGTCCCGGTAGGTAATAATAAGAAGACCAGAGATGAAACAGGTTTCCTGAAGAACCGAGGGTGGTGGGGTGCAGTATCGGGTGCATCGGGTGGATGGGTCGTGTTCTGTTGCTTCTCGGCTTGTAATAGACGAAGAGACCCCAGGGGGACCGAGGATGGAAGCGAAAAGAGAGAAAGAGTTGGTGCGAGGAAGTCCGTGGATGAGGGGAGTGAAAAATGAAGAAAAAAGGGGAGACAGGTTTAAAGGAGAAGAGAATACTCGAGAAGAGTGAAGAGAATAAAGGCAGAGTGGGAAGTCAGTGTGCAGCCGCCGATTGTTTAGCACCGAGCGCAACGATCCGTACAGGACTATGTCTATCTGTCCTGTCTGTCTGTCCTGCAATGCATAGCAATGCTCGCGATTATGCGTTTGCTCTCAGCTACCAGATAATTAGCAGTTAATTAACTAATGGCCCTTTAGTTAGGTAGACTCTCGCAAAAACTCTCTTAGGGCACTGACGACTTCGTCTCTATGCCCAAACCTTTTTGTTCTCTTCATTTGTCGGTTTCTTGGATAAGGAAGACATTTCCGAGCGCATTCAGCGCTCCTGGCGAGCAAATGGGCGAACTAGTAATTCGGACGCTACCTAACCAACGCAGTAAGGTAGGAGATCTGTAATACTCATCTGGTCTCTTGTCGTATGGATTTACATGGACGACACTTTGCTCCTTGAACTTATATTTCGTTCTTCATGACCATAAAGAGAGACATTTCTTTAAGGTGTACATCTTTTTTTTTTCCTTTAGTCCATTAATCTTTTCAACTTTTAAGAACGTCTTGTCACATCTATCTGGAAGTTGGCGCTCGGGATGATCGAACGGGCTGATATAAGCGCGATTATCGCGACGCTTTTTTTTTCATAATCAGTTTTGTGACACATTTAGTTCTTTTTTTTTTATTTATTACTGACTTCTAATTGCCGTCTTTTTTTCAATCGGTCCTTAACGCTAATTCTATGATTAGTAGGTTAACGAGCGATCATAATATTATTCCGAAACTGATCTTATTTAATTTATAAGGAGTTGGATAGTTGGTATGTTGATAGGGGATGAATATGCAGTTAATTTTATGAAATTAATTATTAAACAGTTTTTACTCCTCGTTACACCCATAGCGAAACTTATTCTGAAAACTTCCTTTATTCAATACGCCAATGTGTCCCGCGACGCCGTCACGACACGACGCCTTCGCTGTCTTCTGGGTTTCAAAGATCGACTGGTTATATTATTCACACTGCTGAGGGAATTGAAAATGTAAAAATTTATAATACGGTTGATTTTATAATGCAACAGATATCGTATCCATATATTGCATTGCCTTGCAGGGAGTATGCAATGCATCTGGTCGGGTAGAGACGGACCCCACGGGTGTTGCAGGTTTGCACCTTTATTCAATCATCACAACCCCGTTTGAATCCCCATGAGAATCTTCATTGAATTTTGTAATTATAAAATTGCTAATGGATACAACTATTCAATATCGAAGTGCGCATTAACTCTGCTATTTTAATGAGACGTGGAATTAAATAATACCGACGAGTCTTTATAATTTGTCATGAAAATTTATCACAAAGCTGTCATTAGCGGCGGTTATAATTTTTAACAGTAATTGTTATACATTTTAATTAAATTTTTAATGAGATGTATATATATATATAAATACATATCGTCTATACATCTACTTTGTTCCACACATCTTTAAATTGAATTCGACGCATACGTCGCATTTAAGAGAAATTCTAATCTGGTTTCCATTAAACGAATTAGGATTTGTGACGAACGAGGTCGATCAAATCGCATAGCAAGGCGAACTGCAGTTATATTCTTTGGATATGTTGCCACGTGTAACGTTTTGCTGGCTGTGTTCGATTGTTCTCGATATATTAGGTGATCTTAAAATCTTTTCCTACTTTCGCTGTAACATATGTAAATCCAAAAAGTGTAAGATAAACTCAATGTAGTGTGTCGAGCAATAAAGGATTGGATTTAATGTAAATTGAAATTCTGCATTTTGTCAATCTCAAGTTGCCAACGTCCGTTTTCAATTGTTGAAAATTTATATAAATTTTATAATCACCCTGTACATAGCTAGAGGCTTCAGTATAGAAAACCCGTATATACTATCCATATATAGATAGAGTAAGGCTTTCAGGTCATGATTATGATCGTGGTGTAAAGTTTTCTAGTAACGAGATCATTGATTAATGATCATTTTTTGTTTTAAATAAAAAATCTAAAGTATCTTTTTAATAGCAATAGGGACCATTGTCAGAGTGTGGTTAATTTGTGGACTCCTTCGTAGGCTATCCACCGGGTATACTTTATTTATAATTTTTACACTTAAAAGGTATTCTTAGCTAAACTGACACTAGGAATCAGCATTCCGGGGAATTCGTAATACACGTATTTTAAATCCGTGGAAATTAGACTTTCATTGACTGGAATAAAATTGATAGACATTAATCAAACATGAGGTCTGTCATTGATGTGATTTTTAATAGTGTAAGAAGATTAGAAAATATTATTTTTGATTGTTTGACGATAACCAGTCATAAAATTAAAAGTATAGCAGAGAATCTTATTATGGCACGTCTTTTAAAATTTCGCTTAAACTTTTCTTTCAGCGGAGCGCAAGACCTCGTTGGGTAAAGATTGGCACGGGGCCTGTTTGCGATGCGAAAAGTGCAACAAAACGCTAACTCCTGGCAACCATGCTGAACACGAGGGTAAACCTTATTGCAACGTTCCCTGCTACGCTGCCCTCTTTGGCCCTGGAGGTAACTCGTCATACTAATTTAATTTACTTTTTCCTTTTTTTGCCAAGACTTCGCTTGTCTGTCGTTAGCCAATTATGAAATAAAATTATTATTCTTGCTGATTTTTGAAAAATAATAATTATCGTACCCATGCGTGACAATTAATAATAATTTACGATTGCAGGTTTTGGACGCGGTGGTGCTGAGAGTTATGTGTATAAATAAAAGGGTACATCTGCTTTGAAAAATTGTTCCAAACAGCTGCGCCTTCTACTCTAGTGCTCCTTAACAAGAATACGTTTTGGTATACAGTTTAATTAAGCATATGTATATTGTAACTTATTGTAATACGATGCACTTATACCGCGTGTAAACTATTTACGTTGACAGGACTATTACGTAATTGCACATTATACATTATTTCATACCGTTAATGTGACAAATAAATATTTTAATTATTACAATCCATTATTGAGTTACGTTAATTTTATACTTACGCTATATTGAAACCGTCGGGAAGTTGGCGTCAAGGGATAACAATTTTCATGTTTTTAATGACTAAAAAAATTGCCCATTAAATGCTCCTTATGTTTTCATAATTGTTCCGTTGTAGTGACGATTGATTTTTTACTGTGCACGTCTTAAACTTTTCATGCTGACAAACTTTGTTTGAATATAGTTATATCTGCTGACACGCAAGTGTTTTACACGGAGTTAATCCATCGCGTGTAAGGTTTAACA
Organism: Calameuta pygmaea; assembly: GCA_031762395.1. Lineage (NCBI taxonomy): Eukaryota > Metazoa > Arthropoda > Insecta > Hymenoptera > Cephidae > Calameuta > Calameuta pygmaea. The sequence goes on from JASANN010000475.1 coordinate 521,983, forward strand.
ACAATAGCTCAACGTAATTGGTTAATCCTTTCTATTATCCGTGCGTGTAAGCCTAGTAATCATCTGCATAAATACTTTAATGTGGTTTGTATCGTTCGACAATCGTAGCAATTTATCTACTTGTGAGGTAAGTTAGAAGTCCGTTGGTACTAGTGGGAAAGCGTTTTACCTACCACTGACAGTTAGATTTCGTTATGAGCGCTGCCATCTACTGGTATATATCAAAATTACTACGGTTTGATCATTCTAGGACAGTCGGGAAGTTAGCGCGAGAAAATAAAAATCTATATGTTTATAGGCCTATAAAATTGCTCCTTAAATGCTCTATATGTTTCATTAATTACTCCACTGCTAATATGCAATGATTAATAAATATTCATCAAAACAGAAATCTTTTATTTTTATTGAAATTCCAAATAACCAAGCAGATTTTCATATGATCTTCTTAATGAATTAATTGCTCTCGATTTGCTTCTAATTGCTCCGCAATTAATTTTTTATTTAATTAAAGCATTTTTAAATAATAAGTAAAATTTGTTTTTCACTTAGCTCGATTGCAAACGTAAACAATATGATTGGTTTGCGAACACACTAAGGCAGCTGCATTCGAAGATCAGTCGATAGTGCACAAGCATCGTTGCCTCGGTTCATTTTCGAACACAGTTCTGACATGTTCGTTCCATCCACATATAAGGTAAACGGCCCAGTTAGTGACACTTTAAGAGCGGGCGTATCGGACTTTTGCTATTTATTCACGCGTGATATAGCCAAATTGTAAACTAAAGGTTTCAGCAGGTTCGTTAAAGCCCTCCGAATGATATTATACGAGTGAAAAAATTAAGGTTTATTAATAAAATCATTATTTTAATAGCGCTTCTCTGCTGCCGGGGTTTCTGACACTCTAGAAACACCGATGTCGTAGTTTCTGGACCCCTGCGTGTACTCGATTCATGACCCTTCGTTCCTTCCTTTCCTTATGGTTGACTCGTCCAATGTGGAGATGTTCGAGCGTTTCATGACAATCGCTGCGCTTGTCTTCTTTTGATCCTAACACGCGATTGGCTAACAGCTATTCACTTATAGCATTTTCACTACATTTGAGTTATACAATCGACCTCCTGAGCGTGTCCACTTTCTCACATTTCCGAATATCCCGATACAAATGGGTTAAATTGCAGTTTATGTAATTTCATGGACACACATTAGCTACAAAAAAATTAGAATAAATAAACAAAGCAAATTGTTCGACGCAACAGGTGACAAATCTAGGGTCAACAACAGCAACATAACTCCAATTATGTGACGCACTTATTGACCCCGCGAATTTGAACATCTAACGAAAAGTTCAATAATTTCTTATCTCATCGATATCTCATCGTAATTGAATTATTATTCGACAAAAACTGTATTTATAGCAGTCAAAATCATGCCATCGGGGTCAGAATCTGGGACAAACTCAATAACTGGGCCGCTTAAACTAAGTATATGTCCAGAGCTGAGTAGGGAGATGCACAACGCTACGATTTTAGGCGATACCAAAAACATGGCGCTAAATCGTAGCGGCGAGTCCAGGAGTAGGATTTCGTGATCATCGCCTCCGTCGATAATGCATATCCCGTCGTAGTCGAGCGGAACGTGATCATGAACGTGTAGCTTGGCGGGCAGAGGTTCTCTGCAACTTACCGCTGGTTCCCAGAGCAACCCTTAAAACCCTCCATGAGGGCATAAAGCCAGGAAGGAATAAGAAGGAAGAGATAAAAAGAAGCAAAAATTAGTTGCACAAAAACATTGAAAATTCGAAAAATTGAATAAAGCTTTTCAAATACTACTAAATATTATTGGATCTTGATTTACTTTCAAAATATAAAATTGAGGCTAAATCAAAATCTCGTAGAATATACGGAGTGTGGCTGTCGCGTACAGGGCTAGGGGGGAAAAACCTCAGGAAGGAAAGGAAGTCGGATCGAGCGACAAAGAAAACGCCATAGGGGTAAGGTTAAGTTAAACGCGAAAGGTCTACCCCTAGTCAAGGATTCACCGCAACGAAAGACCATATGCGTAGCACCCGACGGCGCCTTTGCGAGCACCACCAGAACGTCCCGAGGGACGATATTTGACGCTACAACCTCCGTCCCTTCCCACCGAGCAAGCTCAGTGGGTTAGACGTAAGGCATCTCGTCCGCCGCCGGCTGCGGACCCGTCAGCTATTGATCCCCGCGTGAAATGTCTCTAACAGAGGGTGACTTTAAAGTAGCAGGTACTCAATAGTACCCGCACCTACCCCAAGTGAAGCTGACCCAAGAGCACAAGGCAAAGTAGGACTTTACCAAGAGCCAACTTTACCAGAGCACGGCCTCCCCACCGACACTTAGGATCGGCTCTACCCACACGAGTGCTCGAGGGTCAACGACATGGTGGAGCGTTTTTAGCAAAGCGAACAAATTATACTAAATACGCGAGAGCTAGACACTCTGATTAGATTCACTATACGAAAGACCATGGCCGTAGCGTACCCTAAGGGGGCTCAAGGCCCCCGTCGGGAGACCCATAAGGTCCTGTTGCGGCCACAACTTGGGCCCGACCCACTGAGCAAGCTCAGCGGATGAGGCGGAAGGGCAACCTCCGACACCATGGTCTTTACGTGTAGCTGCTCTAACAGGGTGACTACCCTTATATGACTACTCGAATGAATATGCTCGACCCGACCAAAGCAATAGGAAATGTAAGACAAGTCCAATGGAAACTAAGAGGGAACGGAGTGAAACGAGAAGACAGAAGGAAAGATAGAAATAAAGAAGTAGAAAAGTAAAGAATAGATGGTATAAAGATAGAGATTAAATAAAGAAATATATAAATAAGGAAGTAAAGAAGAAATAAGTATAGAAAGAGAAGAAGGTTGGAAATGAATAAGAGGGGTTGATTCCAAAAGACCAATATAGAGGACGGCCTCGAGGAAGAATGAGCGATCGGAGTCTCAAGCGCTCCCCCCACTCTTCGCCTGCTCCCTCTCGCCGAGCTCTGCGCGATGGATTTGCGCGCACACAATTTTGGGAAACTCTCAGTGCTTTAAATATGCTTAGCCAGAATTTCCGATTTCTAAGTCTTAATATGTTACTTTATTGATTTAATTAATTATTTTAATGTTCCAAACACCTAATTTATTAATATTTCAATTTGAACGTAATTCATTTTTGACATTCTGAAATTTCAATTCAATTTTTATCTACTCCATATATGCTGCGAGATTTTGATTTAACCTCAATTTTATATTTCGAATAAATTTTGAAAGTAAATCAAGATCCAATAATGTTTAATAGTATTCAAAAAATAAATATATAAAAAACACTTTCTTAAAAATGTCTTAAAAATGTTTCAACAATAGGCTTTCTCAATAATTCTTGAGAAGTTCTATAGTTCTCGGTCTCGTTCTAAAGGTTGCTTTTGGAACCAGCGGTGAGTTACGGAGAACCTCTGCCCGCCAAGCTACACGTTCGTATTCACGTTTAGTTTGGCTACGATGGAATACACGTTATCGACGGAGGCGATGATCACAAAATCCTACTTCCAGACTTGCCGCTACGATTTAGCGCCATGATTTTGGTATCGCCTAAAATCGTAGCGTTGTGCATCTTCCTACTCATCTCTGACATGTCGATGCCTATAACCGTAGCGTTGTGAATCTCCCTACTGGGTGGTCGGACCGTCGCGCGATGTACATCGGTGTCTAGCTCTCTGGTATCGATAATCTAAAAACGTGGTCTCGTCTGG
>JASANN010000475.1:529230-607375 GCA_031762395.1 Calameuta pygmaea
GAACGCCGCCTACTCGAGCGTGACGCCGCAGCCAAAGCCGAGCCTATCAATATTTCTTCCCGAAATCCGCTACACCTCCTTCACCTCTTTCACCTCCTCATTCCACTCCACCGAGCTTCCGCCCCTCGTCATCCCTTTCGGATACCATCCAGTTTAGTCCCGCCATCTCGCCCTCTTTAACGCTGACCTCCCTCTTCACGCATCTATTTCTAGTTTCTTTCATTCGATTAGTTTTGTTCGAATCGAGCCACGAAGAGTGCGTCGGTGCTCTTGGAAATTAGCTTGAATATGTGTATATACATATATATATATATATAAGGTGTGTATATCTGTATGTGCATATAGATAAAATGCTGTAGTTTCTAAGTAACCGTTAAGAAGCGCGACAAAAAGGGCGGCTCGTTTCGTTGTCATCACTGAACTCTCTCATGAAAAAAAAAGCAACTTGAACTGTTATAGCCGCGTCGAATGGTACTCGAATTTGCCGCGTGAGGCGCTTTTCTTTTTCCCACTCTCATATTTAGGATATATAACCGTTATTTTCTTGGGCGGCTACTCCATTATCTTCCTCTCCTCGGTAAGGTTTTTGCGCCCGCAATGCTCGGCTACTCATTCTGAAGTGTCTTGGCAAAGCAGGACAATACGTTATATTAGCTCTATCATTATTTTCTCCAAGCGGAATGCCAACTCGTCCGACAGAAAAAGCCCGGCGAGCCTCGTTAACAGAGAAATCTCGGCAAGCCGGAGCCTCTTTTCTGGAAAGTTGTTGCTTCCGTTTTTCGTTCATCCCTTATACCTGTGCAGAACCACAATTACGAATATCTGTTTACCTTCTGTTTATAATTAACATTACGAAATCATGAACTTTTATGTACTGACATTTTAAGAATGAAAAAAGATAAGAATACGAATGAAAATGTTAATAAATTTTAAAATGTCTCATCTACCTGGTATCCGAAAGTCTATCGTTATCGGCAATCTACTGAGCATAGTTAGATAATCGTATGGATAGATAAACAGATATATACAGGTATACATTTACGAGGTAAGTTTTTCGAGGCGATCTGCTCTCCGGATTTAGATCAATACCCGCCATCTGGGCTTGGGTCGTCGGAGGGACAAGGACGGAGTGGCTCGAGAAGGAGCCCAACCAGGAGGTAGCGGAAACAAGAGCAGCAAGAGGATTCCAAGAGACGAAGTTACACAAGGTACAGGGGTTACTCGAGCAACAAGCCACCGGTGCACCCTTCACTGGAATCTTGGAGATACTGAACCACCCATGAAAACAACCCTTTCGCTCTGTACCAACTACATGGACATTTCGGTGGCCGAAACGTCGAGACGCTCGACTTCGTTCTCGCGATAGATAATTTCTTCGATAAGACGATAACAATGCACATAAAACTTCAGATAAATTTATATCAGGTACCCTGGTATCAGTAACTGATTTCTAATGTTTCTAATGTTATTAATGTGATTGGATCTCGTAAAGAGCACCTCTTGTTTACGCGTTTACAAGCTCAGAGCGTCGGGACGCGATAATTCGAGGCATTAGGGATCCTCAAGTATCGCGCGACATATGTTTTACCAAATCGAGAGTAGGGAGTGATTAGTTATCGGTCTCGGGGGGTAGGTTCGACGTCGTTCTACGTCATCGTACGTACATCGAGATAAGTAGGCACGCACCGGTTGCCGTCACCCCAACCCCATTGACCTTTCGCAGGTTCCTTTGGGAATCGGCCGATTAATTCAAGTGTTTTTATGTCCCTCCTGCTTGCAAGTGGTGATGCCAATGGTGGGGGATGGTATGTTACAGTATAGCTATACTATAGGGTACGTACTACAAGCTTTGGGGGTTGTTCGTACGAAATAGGGGGTGACTCTCTAGGGACGGTATTACGGCGTATCAGCACCACACAAACTGAACGACTCACTCTCTTCCACTCCCCCCCCCCCCCCCACACACACACACACACTCCATAGCCAAGATAACCAGATCCTGAGAGAGCAACTATACGGGGGTTCAGTGAGTGGTTGCGTCTGTGAGGCGAGGGCATGGACGGGGGGGTCCAAGAGAGACTACCTCAGTAGGGGGTGGAAACGAGAGTAGCAAAAGAGAGGGGGGGAGAGGGAGAGAGAGGGGGGAGAAAGAGAGAGAACGTAAAGAAAGAGAATAAATAGAGAGCAGAGAGAACAAGAAGGAGCCGAACCCTATTGATCTGCTCACATATGTCCCGAGATTTAATCAGCCAGTACTCACGGGCTTTATCTCCTGCTTATCTACCGCTCATCCACGCCTCTTCTCTCATACCCTAAAACCAACCTCAAGCCCCTTACCAAGATGATAATGAAATTGAATGTAATGCGGATCGAATTCGCTACAAGTGAAATTCGCTAACTTCGTTTCGGGGCGTTAATGGATATTCACACAAATGAGTTATGCGCTACGATATGGACGCCCAGAGAATTGAGTTACTGGATAAGGGGCATAGCACGGGATCCGTAGACCTAATAATTCTCACGAGGTCATTATCGATACAGTGTGATTCAAAATTCATATTATTGTTATACATTCGGGTCAAGATAATTTTGGGGTCCTTTGAATATTAGGGCCACGACAAATAGCACCTGGCAGTTGTCTAACTTGATTATCGTATCGAGTTGGTAAGCCTGATGTTATTATTATCCATGAGAATTCTGACGCAACTCTGGATTATATAAGGTGTACATCGATATCGAGTCAATCTTAGAATTTTCTCAGCACGATTCTTGACCTCAGTCACGTGCATTCCAAGATACGAAGAGTTACAAGAATCTCTAACCATTACACAGTCTTATTATGATGGTACTCACCGATTGATTGAAGAAACCGAGGGTACGTTATCCTGCGAGCAAATCCCTTCTGCCAGCAACCTGTCCCTGATCTCCCAAGCGAACATCGTGGGATTGTCCCTTTTGTAATTGGCAATGGCTTCCACCACCGGTGGCGTCGCCACTTTTGGTTTTGAGCCACCTATCACGCCAGCCTTGAAGCTCCCCGTTTCGTAGTACCTTCGAACATATTACAAGGATCGTTAGTATAAAATTTGACAAAAATTTCAAAAATTCCCCCCCGCCCCCCCCCCCTCCAGAATCCCTAATGAATAATTTCTTACAAAAACAAATGATATAGCTAACACAGGAAAGTGGTAGGTCACTAGCTAAAATTTTCAACCTAATTAAGAAACGTCGGATGCAGTCGGCTTTCTTTGTACGAACCACGTAGTGTTGTGGCACGGTTGGGTACACGTCTATTGAAAAGTCGAAATAATAAGTTGGTGGTTGGCAACTATGGAGTTTCGTATCAACGCGCGGTTGTTTTAAGAAACAGGCCCCCGTCGTAGGTATACGGGGCGACGTTTAAGCCGCTCGTCCGATTGTATCGCACAGCCTCGATGTGAACAAGCCCTTTGTGCTTAATTAGTTAAATAATATCTTCGCTCGTACTTAAATTCAATTACGCAAACCCCGCAATAATGGTTCGGTTGTGGCCCGGTGGCCGATGTTCACCGCCTTGATGGATGTGGGTCCACGTTCGGCGCATTCGCGAACTCACAAATAAATACGCCATCCGTAAACACACGTCCCTCAGGACAGAGTGGAACGTTTTATGTTTATCGTACGAAATGAGTCTGTCTGATAAAATAAAAAAAATTTCTCATTATCTTATTGTTTGTTGAAAAATTTTTTTTACGTTATTTATTTCTTCCGATACCGGGTGTCTCGAAACTCAAAAATAAGGCTCAACAGAATAATGTCGGGCGTTTAAAATGTAGTAATTCTCACAATAAGTAGCCCGTATTCGCAAAAAGCGACGATAACAATGAAACCGATTGTCCTAATGTCGTCGTTTCGATTTCCACGTAAATGAACGTTGCGTTCTGTGCGAGTGCGCCCGGCAAGTCACATACAATCGTCATCGACCTCTGTCAAAACGTGAAACCTAGGGTTAAACGATTCGACCACCCCCTCGAAATTATTACGATTATATATCGCCCGTAAAACCCCATTCGTGTCGCACATGGCAATATTCACCCGTTGACGTTTCTCGCCCTTTTATCGTAGGCCACCTTCCACCATGAAATCCCCATTAGGAACGTACGAATTTTTTAAATCGACCGCATTACGCAACACGACATTAATCCCAATAAAAACCCAAAGTGTGCTCAAGTGTGCCAAATACAAAACTTTTACGAAGAGACAGTAAGAGCAAAACCCCCATATCGCGACTACAGTCAAAAAATGTTCAATTGTACGCGAATCTATACAAATTTAAATATCCATATATCTATGAAATACATTTTTTTATAAAAAAAAATTTGCTTTATTTACAAAAAAAATATTTAAAAAAATTTTTCACAAATTTATCAAAATTTTCTTCCAGCATGAAATTATTTTCGTTTTCTACGTTAATACTAGGATCACTGTATAACGATGAACAAACGATAACATGTATAGCGATATATAGATTACGGTATATCGCGGTACAAGAACGACCACAGAATATAAGTAACGTACAAGAGTGTAAGTTGCGGCTCTTAACGCACAAAGGAACCGATCAGAGGGGGGTTCCTGCAATGAGAGCACCAAAGCGTTCCGCTTCGCGAGTCTTCAGACTCCTCGGATTCTTCCTACGGAGTCTTCAGTATCTAAAGACGCTAAAGAAGAGTCTTAGGCGTTTGTGACTCGGTATTGGAGCGGCGTTCTGAAGCGATGAGAAGATTTTATCGCGTCTTCTCAGTCAGCTTCGTGTATGCCCAGTTAATAACCGTCACCGACAAATTTTCAAGCTTTGCAGGTTCGTCGCGTTTGTCGCGAAGGTGTCGCCAGCCATTTTACCAGCGTATTTTTAGTCAAGTCTCTCGCGGAATTCCGAGAAGCACGCTGCCTAGTTCTCAACGACGCGTGACTCCGCAAACTGCATGTTAACAACACCACCCGAACATCTCACGAGTGAGAATCGCCGCGCTGTCGTCTTTTCGGCTAGTAAACTTGCATCCAGATGCATTTCGGTACTCGGCGCGTGCACGTGTACATATATTCAAACACGGCCTTCAGCCATACATGTATAACGCACATACGTCACGTACTTGAACTGCATATGAGCAACGGCATAACAATAAGCATAAAAGATGTACGGCGGATTCACGTGTTTAACAAGACGATGAAACGAATGTCAAAGAAAATATATTTCTATGTGACAAAATATTTTTATTTTATAAAAAAAAATTTTCCATCCAAAATTTTTTGCTCATATTTTTTTTTATATTATATATTTTTGTATATATAATAATAATAAAATACGTTACCGAGAGTATATAACAAAAGTAAAGTTTCTTCGGTCGATACGACGAGCTCGCGATAACGATTTATCTCGTCGATGAAAATTGCAATTCACGCGCTAGAGGGTATCGATTGATCGGTAGGATTGATGCAGAAGAAAGGCGGGCAAGATCGGAACGTGCGTATCAAAAGGCAGCATGGCGCCAGAGCATCATCGCCATCGAATATCCAAGCCTGCTAATCGGACTGCCCTAATAATAGAACGTCGTAATAATCTCCTATCTGATTCGATTAAATTCATAATGATCGTATGAGGATAGGTAAAAAATATACGTTAGATGATTAATCGAGAGCGAAGATCCGTATAGCGATAACCGAGATCGGAAGAGTAATAGCCATAACGTTATTACGTTACGTTACGTTTCCGCGTGTGTTACGAGTAAAATGATAAAAGAATTTAACGAAATACGTATATATATATATGTATATATGCGTTAAAGATCGGAATTTCAAGTAGATCCTCGCGCACGCGTTTCGCGTATTACGCACGTGAGTAAGAACGCGAATGGACGAAGAACATGTTTTTGGACAGTAAATAATAAGCAGGCTTTCTATTGTGTGGGGTCGTCGAGTACGACAATGATATTCGTGGTGAAAGATGAATGATAGGTGGCCCATCAAAACGGCACGAGGCCACCCGGTATTCCGTCCGTGTGGGACGGTTCGTCGTCAAAGGGGAGGATCGGAGGGTGCTACGAAAAAAAAACATGGAAACCGCATCGCGTCGTCTCCGCCACCCAGGACCTTCCTTCCGGTTCTTTAGCAGCCACTACCGACGCAGCTATAAGCCCCACCGCGCCCCTCCTACGTAACGTCCTTCAAATTCACTTTTCTTGATACGTAATGCGAGTCTTATGAAAATCAAGCTCTTCCGCGAGTGAGCTAATTAAATCATCGCCAGAGAGAATTCCGTACCCTCTTGTTCACTTTCTTGGAACAGCTGCAGATGTCATGATATAGTATACTTACTCATACGGCATAGCCCGTTCAGCTACCCTCTTTTCGTATAACGTGTATATATACACATATACTTCTTTTTTTATTTTCTTGCTTTTGAATAAAACGACGAGGAAGATGAAAACAGCCTTCTCGGCACTCAAGATGTTCTCGCTTTAAAGGTCAATTCATAGGAAGGTTGTGGAGCGTTCGTGAAACGTTCACAGTTTCCATTGGGATTTTACTGTTTTGGCTTTAAAGTGAGTAATTGGAATACGTAATAAGGGTACCGAGTGTAATAAGGGACGATGTCTTGTTGCCTTTACGGAAGGCGTCGACAGTCGCGATATTGAGGTTAGGGACAATTTAGTGGACGTGAACTTGATTGAAAATCACCACGTGTCTGGTGCCATTGTAAGAAATAAATGTGTAAAATAATTAAATCGTATTGACGAGCTCATCGACTAACCTTGAGAGTATCTTGGACACGCAGCCATGCGAGACCCTGAGCTGTCTGGAAATGTCGCAGGGTCGGACTCCACTGTGCGCCAGCTCGACGATCCTCTGCCTGACAACATCCGGTAGAGGTCTTCCGTTCACGAAGACACCGCCTAGCTGGTTCACTCCCCCATGGCCTGAAACAGGAAATCGATTTTGCATTAACTAACTACTTCGCGATGCACCGCGAGCGGTTTAAGGAACAACGACATTTTGAAATATTTTCGATACACGTGATCATTCGAGAGTGTATTAGCATCGTAGTATAATAAAATATTAATAGTATTACTAGTCACGAAAGAGTATCGGGTTACGTATTAATTTATACTTTTACGATGAGACCTTAACGATAAGTTCCTAGGATTTATGGTGCTGAGCCATTACAAGATAGGTAAGTAGACAGGTAGGAGGATACAGCTAAGCCCTGACACGTTCGAGAGACTCTTTCGCGTTACAAGCCACACGAGGATGGCCTCTCGACAATCAATTAACTAAATGATAACAATAGGAGTGTCGGATACGAAAAGTCATTATTAGAAACAGAAAGAGAAAAAAAGAGTACAGACATTATTCATTAGATTAGGAAGAGCTTTTTCAGGCAAAATTTTTGCGCTGTTACGCAATCACAATACATCGTGTTGACTGCACTGCTTAATAGAATAAGACAGGCTAATATAGTAATGGAGGGTTCTGGTCGGTGGCATATGCACTGCCATTCGTGCCAGTGCGCCGATGATTCGATGATCTGTGCCTCGGCAGTCCCGACACCCTACCAACCTATCCTAATCTAACGAGAATGACTAGCTCTTAACGTAGTTGGGTATCCATGCCGGTATGTCAGTTCTACTGACTACTACGCTCTTGGATCTCGACTCTCTTGACGACTCAATCGAATTATCCCGTCGTCCCAACTGATCCGCACGAATCCGCCATTCGAACTTTGCCTTCTTCTTTTTCTATATACTTTCTTCATTCACCGGGCGTGCACGCGCTATGGGCACATCTGTACGCGTCCATCGCATTCGCCTACAGAGATACTACGCACAGTCCAACGTTATACGAAACAAGTTGTTAAGTTGGTACATCGATACCGGATACTTGGATACGAAACTATGCGCCGTCGAAGGTGTGGTCATTGTTGTCGATACTTAACGATATCTCTGTACCAATAATTTCACTATAAGGCAGTCATCACTCATAATAACAATCTCAGCTTTAATTGAAACACACGTCCATACAATATTCACTATACAAAGCATTAAGTACCGTCACCCGTCAACGTTGCACTTGACGCACGTGGATGTGCGTAAAAATGAAAATAAATTGTCCTTCCACGTATAAACATAAGATCAGAGTCTCTTTTTTAATAATCTGTGAGTCGAGAAATCCTGAGATCGTCAATGAAACATCATGGCGGGCGTGACGCATTAAACGGTACGTTCCCACCGTTTCGATGGGACCGTAGTGCCACGAGGAGAAAAACTCTTGACGAGTCGGAAACGGCCTTCGACTTTTTGCCGATCTATCCTCCTTTCTGATCCTATAGCGGTAGCCGCCGCGCAGCACGTCCCCAACAGTCCCCTCGGCCGACGTTCACGATCGTCTCCGCGGCTATTCGGCATCGACGCAACCGAAGACAATGAGCGTCGGAGTAACGTTGAGCGGCACGGCGCTGAGCGTCCGATCATTACCAGAAACGATACGCACTTCCGCTCGCAAATCAATTGGCTTTCGCGTTTATGGTCGCAATCCCCCCCCCCCCCCCAATCTCCCTCTGCTTCCCGCTGAACGCTAACGGGACGCAGCCCACTCAGACGATTGTTGGATCATGGTGGCAGAGCAAGTAGATATAGTTGCGAAATAGTAGTTGTACGCATAGTAGGCAAAGCCTGGCTTCTACCCTACGCGCCGTCACGCCTGCTGACCACAACTATACGAGGGTTTGTGTCCAGCTCGGCCGGGTTCACCCTCCCATTACACCCTTCGATCCTCCTGGTTCTCTTTCACTCCCGATTCATTCTTCTCCCGAACCTCTCGTTCCTGGACCATCCCGAAACATCCATATAGCCTTTAGCTGTATAGTGGATGCTGACTACTGCGTGTTACGACGCTGAGTAACCTTCGTTGCTATTATTATTACTATTATGATTATTTTTATTATTGTTATTATTATTACTACTATTAGCCAAACCGTCTATGAGCACTGGTATGCAGAATTTTTCTTTCTGGTTAAACGAACAATTTCAACCATCTTTCCGGTATTCGATATCACGTTACCGGCAGGTACATGCCAGATGCTGTAGTAAATGAGAGATATTAAAAAAATCAGGGGGACGGGGCAATGAAAGAAACAATCGGAGGACACATTTTTGTTCTCACTAATCTCATGACGCTGAAAAACAGTGATGCGAATAAAATGACCTAGCTGCGCGCTGAGCTGATGGTCACTACGGTGACCACTTCCGGACGGTCGAATTCTCATAGCTTCTTGATTCCCTCGATCCTACGATCAATCGGATTGATCCGGTTGCTCGATCTACCGCAGGGTATTACCACGTGGTTTTACAGAATCATTCATTCACCAGCGAGACCGATGCTGAGTTGAAAATATTCTCGAGAGACGATAGGGAGGGGAGATAAAAAAATATAGAGGGGGTTTTAGGTAGCATTGTAATATGTATAGTCAATAAGAAAATTTTATCGAAATGCATATAGATTTATATGCATATGCGCATGTATCCTATCTAGTACGTATAATAGGTATAACGCGCGTATCCGTGTCAGGAGCCAAGAAGTTTGATATAGGTCTCCAGTAGACATTCGATATTTCTCTCTTATGGCTTTGTTCATATATATTGTGTTACCCCCGTATTATGTATTGCGTTTGCGTACCGAGCGAACGGAAAAGATTTTATTACCCGCTCGTCCGGAATAAATTGACTCGCGACGGCGACGAAACGACGGAATGTACGAAACGGGACGGAACGGAAAAAGAAAAGAAGTTTAGGTTTTACGCAACGCTTGAATGTTACTGTACCAATTGTTGTCGATCTTAGTCAATTGTTATGGCACTTAGGCGTTTCTATGATTCCATAATACTAATGACGATTAGACAGACACCATGTTGTCGGGCTTACGGGGAGAAATGTGGTCTTCTGCCTCTTGGATAATATGAAAAAGGAGTCGTCGGCTAGGGACAAAACAATTTAAAATGGTCGTTCAATGGAAACAGTCGCCGGGACGTTCTTGTTAATGTTACATAATTATTAGTCTATTAGTCTTAACGTACTGGAAATGCTCATGTGCGAATGCAGTTTTGATCGGGTAATAGTTTGAGTAGAATTTATGTTTGAGTGTTATGTGACGTTGGATGGACGTTTCTAATTTTTTTATCTTTTACTTAGTAATTTTTAAAAAATTTTTCTAAGTCCTGATATTGGTCTGGTTTGCGAGACCGTGTATTTCTTTAGATTTTTTATACAAACTTTGTTATTACTGTCAGATAGGATTTCCGGCTGTTTCCGTGCTTTTAGCTTGGAGAAATAAGTGTGTGAAAAACTGGAGGATTGGTTGTCGAGTGTCTAATCGCGGCAGTTGCTCGGTTTTTACATTCTAACCTCCTACGCAGAACAGAAGCAGTCGTCGCCTTGCGGTTTGGTTTTTCATCGATTAATGTACCGTTACGTCATACCAGTGCAAGATAATAGCAAAAGCCGCTTGATATTCTTCTTTTTCTTACTTCTGATCGCTACGTGGCTTTCGACTTATCGATTATATCGATATTATACCGATCAATTTTGTGCTCATCCGATCACCTTTCGTTCGGTCAATGATTTCGCAATTTTGTGATCTCAAGTGGATTTCGAATAAACTTTACAAACGCATCGAATACCTGTGCTAATTTTTCATGAATACAATTTTTTGGAAAATACGATTATTCAGATTTTGCATCATATTTTTTGTGTTTCGAGATGTACTTCTTTTTGTATTTGCATATCAGGTTTCTCGATTGCTGAAGTTTGACGAGTTTTATTGAAAATCACTCTTGTTCCCTTACGACCGTACGCGCCGCGCGATACCTGCGACATTTTTTGCATACGTTATGTGCAAGAATTTATTTATCGCATTACATTTAACCGCGTGATTGAGAAAATATAAAAAGTAAAGACAAACGTGATAGCGCGAAAATTAAGATTGAGTATGAAGAAAAAAAGACAATTAATTTTATACGTTACTTAGAATTCGCTATATGTATATATATAAACAAAACATTAGCCAAGTGTACATATAGTTAAATAAAATTTTTTAAATATAATATAACACCATAAAAAACATCATACGTAACTAAACGCCATACAGTGAACAAATTACTAAAATAAATCATGCCTGTTCGAAGTGACAATGGATCCCTGAATTCTGTTCATACTTCTGAAAAATTCATGAAATTTGAAAATGATGATAAACGCAAAAAACCAACCACTCGAACCTAACCAATACTTTCTTAAACGACCTAATAAATGAAAATCGTAAAGTTTGCGAAATTTGAAGATTGTCAATGGAAAAAAAAATTAAAATAATAATATCATTAATAGAATCATGTGTTGTTCGACCAACAATCTTACAAGTGTAGTATTCCATCATGTTCTGATTGTATCGATAAGCAGTGCTGAGGTCCATCGCGTAACTATTCGGCCCGCCGGCCGTCGGCTCTGAGAATCCAGCTGGATGCTTCAAGGTGTCCAATACCTATTGAACTCTATTGATTCTATAGACTGCCAATGAAGATCTCTTAGGTGCCTTTACAAGTTATTTTTGCCTTTTGACTCGCAGCTCGTGAGAATCTATGGCTGAGGTTGACAATAACTGTCATCAAGATCCTTTTTGTGACACAGGATGACGGCTGGCTGAGGATGCCATTCGGAGCCTCGGGTCATCTCGTCATCCACGTGAAAAACTTTTTGCTATTTCCTTCTTATATAATACTCATCGTGGCTGTTTTTATCCTCAAGGGAAAACTTGTATTTAATTGCACTAATTTTATTAGCACGATCACCCGCGAGAACACCAAAACCACACCCCTATTGGAACAAAACACGTTTCATTCTAATCAATCCCTCGAGTGTCAGTCCCAAAAAGGATTTCACTGGCGATTAATAGAAAAATTTGTAAAATCCATTTTCAATTGAGTGACCATAACGAAATTTTGAATTCACGGACAACTTTGTGCCGATTAGATAAGACTTGGTCGTTTTAATAATGATTCTGATTGACGTGTATTCTGTGATGATAAGAGTATCGACCGTACAGAGGGTCATCGTTGGTAGATCGATGTCATCCTTAGGTCGTTCAATTGTGCAGATCTTTAATTTTAATGATCATGAGGATGGATGACAATGATCCTTGACAGAATCGGTATTGATCCTTATGACGTTTAAAAAATCCTTTTTTTTGTGAATAGCACAAAACTCGTATTTATCCAATCCGACGGGACTTCACTCGGTTCACTTCGCGAAGTACCAAAATAACGAAATACCAGTACACGTAGCAGTTACGAAACTTCATATATGTAGGTCCCAATTATCCATTTGGCTCGTACAACATCAAACGCGTTCACTGACTCTAATACGTGGTGTCTCAATCAGTTCCAATTAACACTTCACTGTCCTGTTTCTCTTAAATCCGTCCGACCCGAGAATTGTGATTTCACATAATCAGCAAATTAGTAGAGCGTCGAGACGCGGGTAAAAGTTAAACACTATCGGAAATCAGGAATGAGCAATCAGCACTAAATTGCTGGAGGGTGGTTTAAAATTAGTGGTAGATAGTTGGCAACCTATCCGAGGTGAAGCAGTTGGCGCTGACCGAGGTTGCAGCGACGCGGAAGCATGGAGAGGCTTTGGAGGCTTTGGCGTCGGCACGTGACTTTCGGTGACGTCTCGCCCCCGAGCGCCGTCGGGTTTCATCCCCACGGACGAGTAGCTCCGCCTGGCAGCCCTTGTTCCGTATTCAGCATCCCGACGGCGAGCGTCTGTTGGCCGGGAGCAGGGTCACGTGAACGTCGGGAGGGCGTCAACCGCGGGGGTTGCCAGGGTTACGGGAGCGGCGTCGCGCGGGATATCGTCGTTATTGGCGTCGCGAGGCAAAGGTTGCGCGAAATAAACGTTCGCCGGATTCAGGAGCGCCAACAATGCCACGCGAAATCGACTCGCACTATGAGCATCAGTTATTCCTGTGACACCCGGTATGATTGTACTTCTTTTACAGATTCCTTGCCTTTTTTTTGACTCCTATAACAGTCGTCACTCTCGTACCTCAAACGTCCCGACGTTTGTCAAAATCCGAACACTCTTAAGATACAACAAGTTTCTTGTAACCATGCCCTTCACTTTTGCTCACTATGAAGTATGTGTTATACAAAAATTAGAAAACCAAAATTATTTTAAACAATCATTAATTGTACAATCAATTGATAAAGAAAATTACTGACAATTTTTATGGATAGTTTCCACGTACCGTACAGCGACGGAACGCCTACGGTCAGCATCCGTCGTGTGTGGGCTGAATGCTACCGTCGCGACGCAACTAATTACAAGACTGATTATGTGGCGCAATCCGATCACAGATCAGGTAGACCAGCCGCTGGATGCTGGATGGTCAGGAAGGAATCGACAATCTGTTCATAGTGGGGAATAGAAGGAAAGACGGGGTTGGCTATCTCTGGGTAGATTGCCCAGGGTACTCCGATCTCGCCGGATCGGCCCGGTTCGCCCGGAAGGTGCGGTCAGCCATAGGTGGCAATAGCTCCGGTGGGATCGACGCTGGGCCGCGAATCTCACAAGGGCCGGTTTACATTCGAGTGCGCTCGCTCCCTCGTTCTTTCTTTCATTCCTTCGAGTTCACTCGATGCCATCTATTTCACGCTACCAACATAGTCCCACACTCCCCCACTAACTATAGGTAGACATAATCTTGACACTAGATACATGGGATCGCGGACTTTTGTCCGTGGAAAGACGTGGTTGCGTAACCAGTATGTTACAGTAGGATCTGCGCGATGTCGTTTCATGGAAATCAAAGCCGTACCGCAACTCTGTGATATTTAGGGGTCTTATTTTACATTCTATGCAATATAAAGAAGACCCCTATCAAATGCGTACGATACCTCTCTTTATAATGCAAGTATCGCTGTGTGAAAGGATCCTGCAGTTCCTCATAGTTTAGCCTTTTTGCCTTTAACTTCTGATAATGATTGTAGGGAGTAAATATATGGTTTAAGAATGAGAAAAAAATGAGTTCGGTAATTGGATTTCTCCTAGAAATCCAGAAGACTTAACGATCATTTCTCACCATCGAACTTTTCACGTCGTTGGCGCTGGCGCGCTAATCCAGGAAGCCGAGATTGCAGTTTGGCATATAATTTGCGTAAACGAACGAGCAAGCACGGCCGTGTTGACGTGCAATATGTCCCAACATGATTGCACTAGGTCGCTCGGTATGAAAGAGGCGCATTTAGAGCCGGAATAGGGCCAGGGGTGGTTGCTCAGGGTTGGATAGCGTCGCGAAGCGACAGGGTGCGCTGGTGAAGAGAGATGGAATGAGTCCATTATTAAGTGAGCAAGTGAGCAAGTGAGTCCACCGAGAGCAGATGAAGCAGATGCAGATGAGGTTGCCGTCGCTTCGGGTGCATCGATCACAGGGTGCGGGTGCATCGGGCTCATGGCTACCTAATCACTGCCTCACCCGTCAACCTCCTAACCTAACCTTCCTAATCCACCAACTAAGCCCTCTCATTAATCTCATTTGTCATTCGGCGGAAGATCGAAGAGTGCGCGAATTGAGAGGGACGTCCGCCATGATTGACTCCGCGAATAATCATCCATACGATATTATTATACGCATTTGATCGATTTCCAATGATTACGATGAATTATAGTTTTTTTCACATTCTTAAAATTGACCCAGGCACACGCGTATATAGGTATATTAAAGGGTCCCTGTAAAATTAAGTAACATTTTGGTATTTTGTTTCGACATCGATCATCGATATCAACTATTGAAAAATCAATTCTCGACGAATACCCACGACTCTCGCTGGTAAGATTTAGCGAGTGACATTATGCGCCGTATCCACGCGGAGCGATAACTTACGAGATTTGATGTAAATAGCGCACTTACTTATTCGCCACCGCGGCACAAGTTAAAAATACCAAGAGCCGTGGGGGAGACTTTTTTGCGTAATGAAAGCAATCAATTCAAGTCCTTGGCCCCATCGCAGCTCGCTTACTCTCTTAGCTGGGTTGAGGTTGGGGTTCGCTTCCTGTCTCGCTCCCTCTCGTGCAATCACGCTTTCTATCTCGCTCTTCCTCGCATCCCCATCCCTGTAACTCGCGACCACTTTTGTAGTCATCATAAAATGCGACGCTTTCAAGTTCCAACGATTGCTACTTTTTCTAGGAGGGGCGGAGGAGGGAGGGGGATTGGGGGTGTATAAAATAACGAAATGGGGTTTATCCCGCAGAGAGACCACTGGTACTCAGCTTCGCTTGGGACTCCGCGACCTTACGGGGCTGCGCAGGGGTTGAGAAAGGATCAAGTTGAGATTCGGGTCTGGGATAAGGGTGATTTCGACTTCTGCGGAACAACCAGGCAGCTAGAAGACCTGAAGGAGGATTCGGAAGCTAGAATGAGGTTGCGGAGTGCGAGGGTTGAAGGAGGAGGGGGGGACCTCTTGCCTCTTTAAAACAGGACTAAAGTATCGTTAATCTTGAGAAAAGGACCCTTACTTTCTCCAGGACAAACTAGTTAGACACATTTCGCTTGATACAAAAATAAATTGCTACCCAAGACCTGATAGATCTATGTTGGCCGTCGAGCGAGTTTCACG
Organism: Calameuta pygmaea; assembly: GCA_031762395.1. NCBI lineage: Eukaryota > Metazoa > Arthropoda > Insecta > Hymenoptera > Cephidae > Calameuta > Calameuta pygmaea. The sequence continues at coordinate 544,931 of JASANN010000475.1, forward strand.
CCACTTCGAATTAGCTAGCAAATTACGCATGAATGTGATTTGTCATTGCGAATTAAAATGCGAATAGTTTAACAAAATGATCTTATGCTGTTGCCTTCGATCGATGAGAATGTTCTCTCTTGTATTTGCCTAATTGAAAACAGGCGACACCCTGGCCATTACCGATCTCTGGATTACGTCGAAGCTCGACTATCGCCATGCGGACTCCGCAGAGACCGCTAGACAAGCTTCTGGCTCTTCTTGCAACTTCCCGCGGGAAATGCTAAATGTCAAACACACCCCCGGTCCTATTCCCGAGGGAGCTAAAGGCCACAGGCCCATAATATAATTACGTTCTATCTATCATCCCTTTTATTTATACGCGATTATTTCACTCGTCGAAGAGTGCCCGTGTGCTTTTACGTGAAGATCATTATGGTTTTTAGTATGCAAAAATTTCATGTTGATTGTACGCAGGTCAGGGGTTAGCGATAAAAAATGTCAAGTAGAATGATAGAATTTTTTGTTAACATTTATTCGGACTGAATGAACGCGTTAGACGCCATACTAATTTATATTGCACAAATGAGCTAGCTGTTAAGTGAAAAAGCCGTGATGAATATTTATGAGAAATTTGAGTTTATACTCGAGATTGCTTACTTTCGGCAATCAGGTAATGATAACAGGATAAAAAAGACTTACTGACAAGTAGAATCGGTGATGTCACGTCGCGTCTTTTCCTGTGCTTATAAGACTTCACGCTTTCCCACGAATTCGTAATATCGATTGCGAGTGACATTTTATTACGAAAATTCTGAAAAACTGTATAAAATCACTAGAACCGTTATTTTTATTTCGAATATTTAATAGATCGCTTGATAAAACTAGCTTATCTACGTTTCCCGGTTTCACAAATAGACCGTTCACGTTCGACTAAGAACCTAAACTGATGTCAATAACGGCAAGAAGAAATTCTAATGTTTTTGTTATTATCGATATCCCTCTCTATCCACAAGTGACAAGTATACGTTATCCCCGTCCCCAGTTATTATTCCAATTAAAAATTTGCATGTATAATAGTCCATTAGCTTTTTTTTTCACTTATTACGAAATACTAACAAAAAATACAAACCCTTTGTCCTTCGTCAACAATGATGCTAGTTTCTATTGTTATTGTTGTAATTTGACTAACGGATAAATAAAAGCTAAATAGTGTAATTGAACAAGTAAGAAAGGTAAATAATCGAACGTACGAAGAAGCGACGAGCGATCCAAGGGGGTCCCATTTACGTAAATTCATTTAATGGGAAGTTTCCGTATAAACGGATGACATCAATGGGGTTTCACCGTATTCGTTATGAATAGTGTTTTGGTAATGGGCCGGAGAAGGGTTATATGGCCAGGGGATGCACTTGAGTGGATTGTCGTTGTGGTGGGTGGAATAGGTCGAATGGGTGCCGGTTCCTGGCAACCCTATGACAGAAGAGTTAAGAGTGAAGAGCGAGGGAGGTACGTGGCCGGGACGAAAGGGGCACGTGCTGCCGCGTGGCGGAGGCGGCGGCAAATTCACTGACTGAGTATATGGGGCTCGGGTTGGGAGAGGAACGGCAGACTGCGGTCCCTTATGATCTATGTCCCGTCAGTCGACCGCATATATATGGAAATTATTACTACATCGTCCAAAAATACCCTCTTTAATGCTTCCACGTAATGTTACAGTGGACCATCGGTTCCCCCGTACGCCGAAGCATATAGAGTGTACAAAGTTAATAGACATGTAGCCCATAAGCAATAGAGAAAGAGCAAAGTCAGTCTGACAAATCGAGCGTGATACTTTAAAGAAGAGGGGTCCACCCTTCGACATCTTTGATTCCCGATGCATGAGGTCAAAATGTCTGCTGAGAGAATATATATAACTGTGAGGAAAAATGATGAAAACGACGAGTATCGTGATGGGGCTGGACTGTGTGTATGTGTTTATATATATATATATATATATATATTGAAAAATTGAGAAATTTTGTTATCGTCCCTTATTTTAGCTGAACGATACTTGCATCCTCAATAGCTATAGTATCTTTGCGCGTGTACCAAACTCCTTGGAGGTGGCGATGTCTTCGTGAATAAGGGTGTGCTGCCAGCAGGGTAACCTCTCGGGAGTTTTCAGAGGGGTGGTGCATATTTCACGCTCGGTGGTCCCATCTCGCGGAGACAATCTGAACCAGTGCGGATACATCATCGCGTGACGCCACGTAATAACCTCGCGGCCGACCACCGCCGCCTTTCAAAACCCTCTTATTTATTCATCTCACTTCACCCTTCGAGCCATAGAGCCACAGCATCCACCCAATCCCAATCCCAATCCCTTCCCAAATATCGCCCTCCTACTGAAAAAATCTGAGTGGGATCGTAGTAGGCCCTATACGGTAACAGTAACATTATCAAAGAAGCCTCCTCCCCCACCGCTCGACGCAGAGTGGTTCCTCTAATTTGAATTTTTTTCTTTATTCCACCCACTCCTATCAATCCAATTACCGTTGCCACTGGTGATTAATATAGATAACGATATGTCAATCCTTGAGGTCCCCTCAGGTTTAATCGAGCGCTTCACGAAAATCGATCAATTTACGAACCTTCCGAGACACCCGATACTTTCGGCCGATTTCAGGATGCGCGCCAGATGTCGTGAATGAGTTAGCACTGCGCAGAGCACAAATACTCCGTGCAACTCGTGGATAATAATAATGATACATATTCCTGAAGAAGTGGTTCTCGAGTGAACGATATGAGAAAGACGGTGGAAGAAACGAAGCTACGGAGAAACGAGGCGCACGTCGCGACGCGATGCGTCGCACCGTGAGCCACGTGGAGAGGCTATTTGTCGGATGACAAACGAGCGTCGCGCGTCGTGGGTGGCTTTAGCAGTCGCGGGAAATGGTGAGCAGCGCTCCGTGTCGCCGCACGCGTTTCGTTTCGTGTGAAGCACTGGACTCCGCACTGGAGTCTACAGTTTATTTAAAAAGGAAAGAGCCCAAGAACGAGATTTCATAAATTATCTTATATTAAGGATTCGTGCCTTAACGAAGTTCACGGGTATTCCGTTGATCGCGCGCGTGTGGCGCCATCTAGAATTTTCTATGAAAATCCAACGGGCGGTATTATAAGAAAATTTTTTCTTACTTCGTCGTGTATACGCCAGAACATTTTTCTTGCACTTTACTTCGTTACCCTTTCCTTCCTTTCTTTCTCCCGTAATCGCCTTTCACCTTTCTATTCGTTTTTAGCGTCTTCGAGGGACCTTCTCTCTTTATTAATTTCTTACCTTAAACCCTTGAAGCTCGAACGAACCACTGCGTGGCCGTTTGTGCCCAATCCCGAAACTAAACCCCTACGGACGTACAAATACCAACCGGCTATACTGCCGGCCACTACGGTAGATCAGTGCAAGTATCATAGCTCAGGCCGCTACTACAGAGTGAATGCATTTCGCTGCCCCGGTAGCTGACTGTGAATGTGTACGCGGTATGTGATTGTGGATGTGGCTGGGAGGCACATAATGTCTAATGGGGGTGATTGTGCTCGCGCTCCATGACGGATCAATCTGCCACCCCCTTCAACCCCTAGCCGGTATTCACCCCCCGTGGTCCCACCAACCCGAAACCAAAGCGTGGACCCGCGTGGAGAACGGGCCATTCATCATACCCGAAGCCAAAATTAGATATCGCTCGAATTATTAACCGCCAAGTGCTTACCGTGCCTCCCTATTACCCTATTCCACCCCTAACCTAGTACACGTATTATCGAGGCTTTACGCTTTACAGTGCTTTTGTATTCGAGCAGTGGCAAGTAATCCTTGATTGACTACTCGGATCGTGGAGAATTGCGAGTTTGCCTTAATTAAACAGGAACTTTCTAAGGTTAATGTCACTGGATTAATAGACTAAGGGAGAAGCAGTTGATTTTCGTGGTTATGTACATTTTAAGGATTAAAAAAAATATTTTTAGTGATCAATTTGATATCGAAAAAAAATTATTAAACAACAGAGTACACTGCGTGTAAGATTGTTCGAGTACGTAGTGGCAGGCAATATTATAAGGAGAATAAAATTATTATTTGCGGTAGGCATGTTCGGCTCGTTTCTATATAACGAGTCCCTAAGGTGCGTCCGCACCGGGCGACTACAACGGGAGTGAAGTAGCAAGCGAACTCATAACTACCGCCTACACGTTTCGTTGACATAAACATGACCGTAAGCCGCTGCGATGCATTTTATACTCTACCAATACTGCATGGCGTATAGTGCATATGGCGCGTAGTGTCTACTATTAATACACGACGGGATAGTGAAGTACTTGAAATTAATAAATCGGCCAACACAAGCCGTAACTCATACGAGCAAAGTAAAAGAAAGGCACATCGTCAATCTGTCAATAGGAGCAGCTTGTTTTAATTGCAGTTATTAATAGTCAATGCCGATAACCGTAGAGTCAGTCGCGATTCGATCCACTACTTTCGACGCCATTTTTACACAGGACACGACGAATGAACAAGATATCCAACATTATTAATCGTGCATTGCGAGCGCGACTTTAAGCTGCAAGTATGAAGCTCAAGACGCTCCTTTAGTTACCCACCGAGTTTCCCTCTAGCTACGTATAGACTCACAGGCGGGATTGGTTCGCGTTGCAATCCCACAGATGGCAGCAGGTGGTCCTGTAAAACAGTCCGTCGGAAATGCAGATTATTGATGCCGAGGTGAATCGAATTTTTTTCATTCTCTTTCAATTTTTTGTTTATTGTACTTCTTCCCCATTCGACCACCACGGCTACGTAGAGTCTTTGAAACTCGCCGCGTTCCACTTTTTTTTAAATCCCTTCTCTTGTTGTTCCGTACCGCTCGGTCACACGGGCCAACGCCTTCAAGTTTTTTTATACGGCAGTTAATCTTCAAAGCGAACGGAAGTGGTGCTTATTGGTCTATCGAAAAATCTGCGACCTCTCTGAACCGTGATGAATTAAAAAAAAAGTCATTGATCAGACACATCATCCATATTGATACTGGAACAGTTTGTTTTGTAAAGTTGTCGATATTAGGCAGACCGTCCATTTTTTCCCGCCGTTTTCAGCAACGCCCTCGACGGTTAACTCACGAAGCATACTGTCGCCATACGAAAAACTCACGAAAACAGACGAAAACCAGATGAAAGACAAGAAGGATGATTATTGTCAGATATCGACACGTATTGAGAATGATTCAAGGTGATACCCAACGAGTACATACTATCAGAGTTGCGGTCAGGTGGAGTAATAATTGAGCAGTGGTTGTCTCGGCGAGTATATTATAAATGCGTACGCTGCTACCAAGCTACCAACCTAGCGAGTAAGCAAGCAAGTATTCCGCCGAGTGGGTAGTTAAGAAGTGGCTGCAGGTTGGACGTGACGTGTTACGGCTTTAACCGCAACAACACGCCTGCAACCGCAGGAACCCTTTACTTTGCTCTCTACTTTTTCTTCCCTCGTCTCTCCTCTATCTTTATTATTCTTCTTGTTCCTTGTTCTTCATCCGCCATAATTACTCTCGATACGATTGATGATATCGATCATCCCAGTATATCTCAGACAGCAACATCCAACTTAGTTGCGAATCATAATCCATATTAGATCTCATAATTACACCCTTAGCATCACCAATCACAACACCCCTAGACCAGACGGCACTGCCACCTCTACGTATCACCAGTAAATCTATGAATGTATCCCGTAGACGATCGACTCCACTGAGGTCTCCTCTCGACCTTCAACGTCCTTGCACAACTACATTTAACCTCGACCTCGCGCACCCCCCTAGTCGTTCCAGGTCGTCCGTAGGATAGACTTGGCTCACCTTTATTACGGTTGATCCTCGCACTTGTTTCTACAGACCGGATCGGCCTATTAGCATATCCCCACGACATCCCACAGGAAGTCTAGATAGAAAGTCTGAATCGCTTACCGAGAACAGAATGAATCATCTTCGTACCAGTATCCTACAGTCCACACCAGATGACGCAAGGCCATATTTTTTGCTCCCGTATCTTCATACATATCAGACGTCGTGTCTGAAGATCATGTGAAATCGGTATCTGACGTATGTATACACTGCGCATGCGCATGAGCGCGCGCTCATATTTAACGACGGTTTTATACAAAGCCACGCGTCAAAGGATTCTCCTCCCCCCTCCTGCCTACCCCGATTAATCGATACGCATTAAAAAAGAATTCCGATCTGTTATCGCTCACCCAGCTGCGGCTTCGCTCAAGAGAGTCGGGGGCCCGAACGATCCGCTCTCGATTTCTCGACACGTATTGTTACAGTGTGGATGCGTTTTTGCGCGGCTCTCGAATTTAACGGTGATCTCGTGTAATCGAGTGTCCGATAGTCGAGCGGAAGCCTAGATCGGTAGTAAAAGAAAGCAGATGAAAAAATCGGTGCGTGTTCCGTGAATCGACCTGATCTCTTTTATATATTTCCATTCCGCGCAAATGGACCTACTACAATCGTTACGTCTGACATAGAATAGAACGGCGGAGCTCGATCAGCACGAAATCGGTTAGTACGTGCACGAGAGCAAAGGACTCCCTGAGACAGTGGCGTCCCAGTGCCTACCTCAGTGCAAGTATTCATGTCTATCGACGACATTCCACCGAGTGTCCTACGCTGAAGGACTCGTCAAGAACCGTAAGACAAGGCGGTTCGCGTCGTCACGACTGAAATAAGATCATCGCGACAACATAAAATGACACGCTGCTCTGCGCCAGTCGGTCCGGCTCTTACCGATCTATAAGGCGCGTACTCACGGTAACGGATACTGCATACCGTAGATGGAGTATTCAACTACGTGGGTACATACGATTACGCAGTCTTTCTTGCTTCTCTTCTTATTCCTGATCTTGCTTCCCCTCGATTCCCTAAGAATTCTTCGAGTTTATTTTCACTATATATATACACACATATATATATACATACGTACATACATACATACATACATACATACATACATACATGCATAAATATACATATACGCACACTCTCCACACAAACAACCGTTACTGGTATGCACCTGCAGTTCAGTTTGAACATCGTCCTACAGACACGTTGCTCTAATGACATGATTGCATACCTTAACCGCGCACTCCGTTCGTACAAGTTTCTATGTTTTACTTAAGATCGATTCTTCGATCCTCCGATCCTCGCAGAAGCAGGGTGCAAACCTGGAGCAATGAGAAAGGGAGTCGCGGCCTTTCCCCCATAAGACTGAAGGCGCACCCACACAGTAAAGTATAACCGCACACGCGATTCTTTCATAAATACTTAACGCTGTGTACGTTAACGTGTGCGTGACTGGTGATTACTTATGTGTGGCTCAATCAGTAACTTTGTGTGTGGATTGTCTGGATTATGTAGAAATTCTACAATCTAATTGATACCGCTCATAGCATGCAGTCATATATTACCATGTGTGCACATAGTATAAATAGTTGGTTAAGTAGTGCCCATACGGATATAGCATATGCGTGAAGTGCACGGAAAAAAAAGATGCAAATTTTTTTTTATTACGTTTAAGGAATTACGATCGATCGTTACTACGGCTAGTGGTTATGGCTTATGAATTATGAATCTGACCATTGATTGATGAATTAGACGTGTGTCCCTTCATTTGATACTGTTAATCCGTTTAACCGTAACGTCCGTCGATGTACAGTTAACCGATGTCAAAGGTGATTCGACTTAAAAACCGATCACGCTATTGTACGAACCGGTTTGGTACTGCAGTTAATGATTAGATTCACTCGTTCACCCGTTTCTGACGTGTATCTACCTAGCAAAGGATCATAGGATAGGATACACTTGATAATTGCAGGACGTCACTGGACGAATACACGAGAGTGGCAGGTTATCTTTATACCTGTCGATATTGAAGAGGAAATTTTTTTTAAATAGAAAATTCACAAATCACGAGGCAGTATCGTATCATGATCAATGATTTTCCATGAACTTACTGACCCCGTCTGTTAGCTTATTGACTCAATCAAAGGAACATGGAAAATGGACCGATCTTATATGGATTACGAGTATTTTTACCCTTATCGAATAGCTATTGATTTCTATATAATAATACAGAGCAGTGCGAAATTTTTTTTTCATTAAGTAAACGATCCTTGGCATAATAAGACAGTGGGGAGAGGGGGGCGGGATGGAAGTAACTGTTTGCGAATAATACAGTGCAGTGGTATTTTACCAAGCGGAAAAAAAGGACTAGATATATATACTTGCTAGAGGAAAGAGAAATATAAGTCCCATTCTGTATCGTTCCTAATGATAGTTTTCAACGGCACTGCGTAAATTGTTGAAAACAATGGAATGTTGAGTGATCGTTTTTTTTTAACGATGGAAATAGTCAGGTTACACGAGTAACAAATTTTAGACACAACACAGATCACTGATTGATCGCTTCGGTTCGATTTATCAATGTTTATCGGCAGACGAATTAGCATAGGATTAGGAGACCAAGACAAGCCAAGTAACATAAGAGAGGAAGTAAAGGTTTGTAGAGGAGTCAAGTACAGATATAGAGGAGATAAAGGTGATGCTATGGGTATTATAAGGGCAGACCGAGGAAACTCGAAGCAAGCCGAAGGTAAGGGCCCCCCACGATCCACGAGTGGTTGAGCACTCGGTGTGGTCCACCAGGCCTCGCGGCTGCTCGACGGCGACCTCATCCCTTTTGCGTTCACCGGACATAAATCTCTAGGTTGCATTTATACTTAATGTTGCCAATATCCTGTTTGATCCCATGATTTCTCTTGCCGCCTTTATTAGCCAGCTGACGGGCCTGCCCACTGACCACTGAACACTGACCACCTCGCGGTACGCCACATTGCATAGCACGTTGCTACGTTTTACCTACTTACCTGCCTTATACCTAAGATATCTACTAGATAGTTTATATATATATGTATATATATATATATATGTATATATAGCTGGCCGACCACCTCGATTTATTACCCCTTCGTTATGGCTGGCCAAATACGTTCGTCAACCGTGTTCTTGGATTGTCGGTACCTGTCCATCATTTACGATCCATCCTGGACATCTGGCCAGGAGTCAGGCTGATCCTTTTTTCATCTCCAGATAATTATTTATTAAGATCAATTTGATGAAATTTGTTCAAGACCGAATAGTAGGATATTCAATGAAAATAATACAGGTCGTCAATACATAACTGAACGTCATTAAGGATCAAACATTAGCAAGTTCAGCAAAGGGTGTTCTCACGTATACCCGAGTACGACTGACACAGGAAGGAAATAGACGGGGAGGTTCCGCGCTATCTACGTGCGCGGCGGGGCCGTTTTTCTGTCAATCTCCGCGTGATCCCTGTAATTTCCTGTCTAGAGAACCACGCCGTGGCTTTAATGCTCCATTGTCTCACAGTTCGCGTCCCTTCCCGCCGTGCACACCGGGATCCTTACTTACTCCCAGTCTACTCCCACTATTTTAACTACGCTCAGTGGTTCTCATTCGGTAGTACAGGTTTGTGGCGACGCACGGAACACACGCGCCCATTGGCATACGAGCGTCATAGGGGAAAGAGGTCGATTCACATACATCTTGCGCAAACAGGACCTCATTAAGGATCTTAATTGCGCCACCAAGGATTCCTGTCTTTCGGATGGCAGTACCGTGCTCCGTACCCTACCTTGAAAGCTGGTATCCATCTTTTTCTTTGACAAATAAAATACGCGAGGAATCACGCAACGATAGTTTTATTTATTTTCTTTTCTGCTGGAATAATGCTTCTATCGTGGTGATACTCTTACGAATTCATGTATCGGATCAGGGCAGTACCTCATTTCTTAACCGTTTGATCTTTCCCGTCTTTGGCATACACCGAACTGGTTCATCTGGTTCACCTGGTGCAGTTTACCAGGAAAGGGCTACCCAGAATGCACGTCGAATTCAGGCGTTTCGAGCGTGTAATGGGGTTTTATATACAATAGTTAGCTAGTTTGAATCTTGCCCCTCGTACACAGTCGGCAAGGACAGAGTGCAACAGAATCAAAAATAACGACAAAAACACGACATCTAATCTAATCGGGTCGAAGTGGGCGCACCTCAAAGGCCGTTTAGCCTGTGAAAGCCCCGAACGGCTCGGACCTAATTGTCAGAGCTACTCCGAGAGCATCCTCGATTGAGGCCCCATAACTTCGGGCCTCGAAATCCATGTTGCGCCAGGGCAAAAAACAGTGAGAGAGCAAGCGGAGGTACAATGCTTTGTAAAAGAGAGCCGGAGCAACTCCCGGTGGCTATTGCTGCTGGTGTTGTTTCCGTTGTTGCCGTCAGTGCTGCCGGCAACGTTATAGCGGCTGAAACAGGAATAAAATGATCGGCTACTGCGGCCACCACGAGATGGAGTGAGGTTAGGGGGCGCTTGGGGGGCATTGTGATGTACAGAGATCGGTCACACGATAGACCCGGTCAAGGACGAGACCCGCGTTGAGTTCCCAAGCGCGCAATATGTTCAGGACGGACGTGTACGTTATATATACATATATATGCATATATATATATATATATATATATACGCGAGCGCCAACTTCCTCGCGTTAAACTCTCCCCACGATTCTGCGCCATTATTGTTACAAGCAAAGGATACCAGATAGAGCATGGTTTCTTTTCACGAAATTACGTTATCAAGTTGATTTTCGATTTTCGTGAAATATTTTTCCCCCACATCCGGTGGCCTCGTGATTTACAAAAATTCTTTTTAATTTTTTCTTTTCAAATGAACCAACTGGTATCCCCACGATCGAGCTAGGTGATTGGCGGCGAACGCGTTGGCTGCTGGCTTTTAAATATAAAGATATTATACGACGGTACTGGGCGTCGGGGTTAACACTTGCCACTGATAAATCAGTGTCGCTTACAGCTGCTGCTATTCACGCTGGCTAATGCAATTAGGTGCAACTGGTGGTGGTAAACTGGTAGCGTGGCAGCACGCGCTCCGCAATTCATATCGTTGCTGCGCCGGCCGCTGCGGCCACGCCGGGCGTGTTATGTACACTTTCGCTACACAACGTGCGCAACCTTACCTGACCTCCTCCTTCTCCCGCCACACAACCTTCCTCTATTTCTTGTGCCACGGGAACCACCTCCAATGGGTTTACGTTTGTCTCCATGGTCTTGCCGTCATGTCACGCCGACAATACAGAGTTAAAATTAGGTTAGGTCGAGTTCAACTTTTTCAGTTGTTTCGACGGAATTTCTGGTGGCGAAATTCAAATATTTTCAACCATTCGATTCCACTGCGTTCGTACGTGTCACAGTTGAATATTTCCTGTAGCACGTTGTTATTTTTACATAAAAATTGACTATTCCGAGAAAAGACTACGCGGTGAAACGATCGTATCAGCAATATTTATCGTAAGAAGCTTGCAGACTTTGAAAGCTTCGAGAATGAGTTAACTAACTTGACTTTCAAGTTGAGCGTACATTAAGTCTTGTTTTCAAGTAGCTACGACAGAATCCATCGTTCCCTTAGGTTCTTAATGTAGTTGCTGAATACATGGACGAAGGCTTGGAGACGATGCCGATGGGCGCATTTCTATATCGAAGGACGTTACGCGACACAGCCTCGCATCTGAAGTGGTCGTGTCGCGCGATGGACGCATTAAGGCTCACTTGAAATCGACGGAGGTCGATGCCGAAGAGTTGTCCTGCGACAAATGGCAATGTACTTGCAATTTTGTTTTATCAATTTCTCGGAATTACGCTGACTCTCCGCAATTACCATATTACTTCGACAGGTGCACGTTCTACTAACAATAGGTTGTTTCAATAAAAAAAAAAGCAATCATGAGAATACTGCCTATAACTCTATTTTGACATTACATATTTATCTTTTCAAATTCATGCAATAAAATCTAAGGAAAATTCTATCAGTTGGCACGAACGAGAATTGCGCGTGTTTCGAAATGTTCGCAGCATGGGAACGTTACGACATTGATGCCGCGCGATAATGCTCAGTATATATACATTTCATACATGTAATTATTCAACACGCGAAACGCACGCGTTAGAGGAACGACAGGATCATGAGAAGATTTCGTTGTGCCTTGGTGTTACTTACGTTAGACTGTCCAGGAGTTAACGAGGTTTTCTAATTTCGCATTAGATACAAGTCAGAAGGTCGACAACGAGGATTGCACGATTTTATATTCGTAATGAAATATCATTGTATCGTCGTTGTCCTTTCTTATACGTGTCGTATTATTTCAACATTAGACAAATTTCTCCCATATTTCCTGCAACGAGTCATTTGATACGTAAAAAAATTCAAAGACAATGAAAATTTTCCAGAATATGATTTCCCGTAACAAAAGTAACCGAACCGCGTCCAATTAAGAATTAATCATATCGTATGACACGTAATAAAGCTCGAATAAAGTAAGTCGCCGTACTTGCTTATACAAGAAGTAACTTAAGCAGGTATTTCCGTCATAAAATCATAAATCGCAATGAACGACGTAATCGGGCACTTCTTCCTTCGTTTGCACCTTTTTGTCCGATTGGCCACGGCTGGCGAGTGCCAGTGTTCGCGATGTCAAGGTACTGATTAGTTGGTGCTAGCTGCTAGGTAGCGGGACCCACTGTCAATACATCAAGTCAGTAGTCGGTTAGTCGAGCTGTCAAACTACGATAGCATCGATGAGGTAACATCAACCAATGCTTAATGCGCTTTGCAAGACCTTCGGGTTACAGTTTTTCTCTGCAGTTGCCAGTGGTTCTCAATGCCACGAATATTCGTGTAAGACTCATCAAGGCTTTTTACCTAGCACCGTAGGCAGTGCCTGCGCTGGATATGGTCATCTAGAAAAGAAAGACTGTATCGTCCAAAACGATTCAATTCTATGGGCAAGAGGAAAGGGTAGCTTTATTTTAGAATGTTTTCAGGTATTTCGTTAGCCTAAAAAGAATCTTGGCAACTTGTCAAAGTGTTATCATCTTGAAGTAATGCGAGGAGTATAAACGCAACGTGAGTAACGGATATAACGAAAAGTTCGAGTAAGTCAATATAAATAACAGTAGCAGAATCAGTGATAGACTTACCATTTTCAAATTGTCGCCATATTGCCGATTCGATGTCAAGAGGTTATACGCATCCGCGTTATACCAGACTTATCCTGGTCGGCACGCAACGCTCTAGAATTCCAGAAGAGTACGTGGTGGCCGCTCGAGGAAATGCCGTAACAATAACATAATCCAGTTTCGTTCTTTTAGCTGCCTCGCTTCGAGATTATAAAGCAAAGTAAACCACTTTCGATGCTCGCTCGCCGCAGCCAGTAAGTCAGAGGAGGGTTGGGAACAATGGGGGCCGCGAGAGAGAAGACAAGGACGATCCCACGTCGTCATCCAGGACTCCCACGCCCGGGAGAACAAGTCCCCTTCGTGTAGAGCGACAGAGAATTGGAAACAAATTTAACAATTTTATACGCGACTCGTCACTGACGAGGAAAACACAAAAATATACTAACGCCAGAAAGATACCGGTCCACGTTTACTTTTCTTTTCATTATTTCCAGCTGCCTCCGCGAAAGCAAGACGTGGCAGATCGAGCACATTTAGTTATAAAAATGTCTGGAAGTCCTACAGCTCTTACGGGCAATTAGAATATCACGTCTTGGGTATGATCAGCATAGCTATCTAGCGGAAAGACCGTGAAACTAACGACAGTTAACGCGAAAGGATTGGAGTATTTAAACGTGGCGTATATTTAATTTATTTATTTATCAGACCTATCGCGCCGTCCCACACTGGTTAGGAACCTTGCATGAAATCGTTGCTTCATTGGTTCTTAACCCGATTTCTACATTACGCGCTTGCTTATACACTTCAGTCCCATAAACCATTATGCTAATACACATGAAGTCACCATCTAAATATTATGGTAGTTGAACGCTTAGATTTACTAGGTTCCAATAGATGCCGCTAGTAGGTGCGTTGTGGCGCTGCTGTCGAAAAATTCAGTCCTTAACGACTCACTAATTGCTAATGTCTCCTTGTAATTGGCCGACACGGAACAGTGCAAAGGACAATTGTAATTTCGCGCTATCAAAATGTCGCTACAAGAAATTGCGCCCACTGGCCTTCTTCGGGTTTTAAAGAAAAAAAAAAAAAAAAAGTAATAATGTGATTTACTTTTGACATTAAGGACAATTAGCGCTGCTGTCAAGTCTAGGCGTTGCCAAATCGCTATCACTCGTTCGTAACGGTTATTCAATTTCTATCGTCAGCATATAATCATCTTGCCTCTATACGAATCGACGAGCTTTATTTCATTTATTTTGTGTTATTTTAGAAATTTACACATCATTCCTTGCGAGACGCACGTATCTCATAAGGCAGCGTTGACCGTTAAAGTGACTATGATATATGGAATTTCCATTGCGATTGGCAACGAGTAAATTAGCACTCTTTAATAGGTTAACGCGCGTTAAGAATGCTCTCGAGAACGTTCAATCTCCTGTCAGAATATCTGTACCCACATATACGTATGGCATTCGAGATCTGCAAGATTCACAACTGGACCGTTCTGGTTGAACAAATTTTACTGATAATAATAAAAATCTTTTTAAAAGAGGTAAAGGTTATATTACAGTAACAGCAAGCATTATTAGCATTGACCAGATCACCGTTTGTATCGGGATTGATGGCTAGAAAATACGACTGAGTGTATGGATTAATTATGAATAGAGAAGTTGAATTGTAAAAACTGCAGCTATTTGGATGTCAGTGAATAGGCAGGCTGTGGCTCCACAACTCACAGGAAGTTCAGGTCCCCAAGGACATGGTAGAGAAATGTGAACCGAGTCAACTACCGATTGGCAGGTTTTACCGTTTCTACCTTAAACACTCGATTCAGCAAATCCTTAACGTGTATTCATACTGTTCGAAACTTTTCCAGCATCTCCACCTTGGATTTTGATTACGAGACAATTTTTCCAACATTGTCAATTTATAGAAGGGACGTCATCAATTATATATTCTCAGTCAGCTAGTAGAAAATCAGACTTCACGTAAAGACGCTGCGATTCTAATTCTACCGTGAGGTCTGGTCGAACGATCGACCACTTGGTCGAGGAGTTTTATGGTGATGCAGTATTGCCCCAATGCTCTTTGTCGTCGCAGAATGCCGACCGATTCTACTCTTACTGTTTCATTTACTATTTTGATTTTCCTCAGCGATGGCTAGAACTGCGACTATTAAAGTTTCTTCTCTTGGCACACGAATAGAGGCCTGACGGCAAGCTTTCAGTGTATATTTACAGAAATTGTGGCCTGCCGGGCATTCTCTACCTGCTAGTGATTCGTATAACGGCCACCAGGAGAACGATTATACCGTCTGGCATTTCTAAGAATCGCTGTCCTTAGCCCTACGAAGACTTAGATACGGGATCTTCTTTGCCCCTCTGCCCCTTATCGTGATTGCGCTTCGTCTCGCTCTTTCAAATTCGGTCACAAACGCGAACTGATTTACTTCTACGGCTTCACTCGCATCTGTCATAAACATGCACTGCCGATCATTTAATCTTAATCCATACCGAATCCTCGATCACCATCGCGTCTGACTCCGTAATATCGATCCTGTACGAATATCACTAATAATTCATAACTTGACAAATGACTAAGTAGCTCACACCTCGTTCGAGTCATGGTCTCCTGCATTTCTGACATTTGGCTGGCACAGAAGAGTCGACGGGAATAACTGAGCTCCGATCGCTCACGAAGTTCACCGAATGTTCAGTCCGATGGGAATGATAGTTCTTCATGTGGACAGATGGCGTTAGTTATGCTTCATAAACTTACGTGCGTTTTGATCCCTCGTAGCTTCCGCGTAATTCTTGCGACAGCGTCCTTTTTTATTATGATAATTATTCGATTGATATATTCACAAAGTTAATTAATTTACTTATACATTATCCGCTAACAATCCTCAGGCTATTTTAATTATACAAAGCAGACTCTTCTGTCTGTAACTGGGTCAATGATAATCTAACCTTAATTATACAGTTCTCTACAATATACAATGCACTCCGCAATCTACCGATTCAAGAAGGAAACTAAACTTGTATATTCAATTTATACAAAATGAACGGGACACGAGTATCCGTATATCTATATCTATACACTGTCTTGTTGAAATCGAAATTTCTCTATACTGTAGTAAGAGCATGTGAAACTGGTTGTGTTTGGCGCTTAATGAATATTCGTTAATCCTTAAAGGCAGTTGAGATATGGGTCGAGTATACGAACGATCGCAGCGCCACGCTGTAGAGGGATAACCAAAGTGAATAGTTAGATCGCAAGGTGGGCAACTAGTTAAACCAATATATCTGTACGTAGCGTACACGTACTTACATATAAGTAGCGGACACGATCTGCATGCGTTTCCTTAGTTTCACGAGGGATACGATATTTCATTTCTGCCAACTGTATTTTTGCGCGTCCCATGAAACGGCACTAATAACAGCGCTGGAACAGCTTATTTACATGTTGACTGCGCGCTGTCAGTCAGTTTCTACTTAAGCACTGCCGACCAGATCACGAATACAGTCCGTTACCTACATTCTGATACAGTTGCAGTCGGCCGAAAAAAAAAACTTATTAAATGACATTGCCGATCTTTGTCGAAGAAGCATCGAACAACGTTAAACGTACAATTGAAGGTAAGAAAAAAATTCTTCAAAGAATTTTTGTGATTGGTTAAATCCTTATCGATCGTGGGATACATTATGTTTGCATGTATAGAAAAAGTAATGTGCAACGATCTTAAACCTCTGATCTCAAGATGGTGGAACTATTGATCAACGAAGTATATTACTCCAGGTCAGTTACTTCGGTTTGGACAATAAATACTATCACGTGTGTATATAGTCAGAAATTTCTATAATACAATTTAACAGAGTGGCAGCTCGATTCTAGAACAGATACATATTAGTTATTAGCAGCATCCGGTAGAGGCGTTGCGCTCGAGGCATTCGCCCGGAAGTTGGTTCGTCAAGTGCTAGCGCATACGAGTTCCAGTGCCACATCTATCGCGAGTAGCATTCAGAACCCGCGCTAATAAAATTATACCAGTGCCATTACCGGTCTCGATAGATAATACCGTTGAATATACCGTCATTAAAGTTTTACTGTTCTGTTAGTGCGGAGGAGAGTCCCATTGCACGAGCAATGGCATTATCTCCGCCATTACACTTCTTTTGCTCCATTACGAGACGTAATACAATTATGGCTTAATAGACGAAGCCTCACTGACAAAATCAGAGACAGCCGTGTCAAAGAGATGTCTGAGTAAAGAAGGAAGAGAGGAAAAAATTTCAAAAATCACTCAAACCCGTAACGGATACGAAGATTTCAAATCTTCGATCGAACACCGCATAAAATCCCCGTGCGTAATAATCGAATTTGACTGCACAATTATCCGCTTTCGCCATTGCGTATTTCGCAACATCGATCCCGTCCAAATTCCCAATTACGAACACACCCGAAGCAGCCAGCAAGCCGAAGCGAACGTACGTAAAAATACCAAATTGTAGCCCGAGGCTTTAACCCTGACCTGGGTTAAAAGACGAGCTCAACCACCGCGAATTCACCTGTTCCTTATATAAAATAAAGTAAAAAAAATTGTAATAATACCCTCAATTTTTTTATTACTAATACTCTCAATCGTCCTAACCTAACCTTAATTTAACTTATTTCAATTTTTTAATGCTTTTCTCTCTGCAAGAGACATGCAACGTACCGACACCTGTCCTACACGAAACGGACGAAGATTCCGAAGAAAAGCAACAAAGAAGAGGTAGTAGGAAGTAGTAAAAAAAATAGCAAGTGCATATCCCGAGCGGGCGTTGCCCGGCAGACAAACCGAGAAGCAGAGAGCCTGGCGTAGAGTAGGATAGGAAAGATAGGAAGGATAGGTGTGCACCGGTCCCGCTTAAGAGGTCAGCTGTCCCCCGTAAGGCCCCGCTCGTCCCTGTCCCCCGGGGCAAGGACGCCCACAGTTCCCTCACCTCTTCCAACATCTGCTGGTTGCACCGCAGCGCCGTCGTCGCCACCGCCTGTTGCTTTCCAAAGAATTCGCGCATTCCGCTATCCTGGCCGCATTACCGCAACAAGAACACCGCGACGCTGTTAATGCTACCTACGCCAGTCCCGTAGCCAGCTTAGCCGCTCTTCTACATCGGCTCGTACTTTGAACCTCGAAGTAGGTAACTCACGTCCTGATCAGACATACAGACAGACAGACCATAGGATGTAATTTACTCGTGGTAAATTTTACTCTTATTTTTACTGTCATATCAGCGAACCGATAGACAGTTGTGACTAATGAAAAATGTCCGGGTGGTTCATTGCAGTTTCAAGAAATCCTCGGGAAGCCTTGAACGGCAGTGAAAAAAAAACTGATACCTCAAGTATAATGATTGTTCGATTAAATTTAAAAAAAAAGTAATTTTTTCGCGATTAAATATTAATACCAGGCTTAAACGTTATTATTATTTGAAAAATTATCCGTCAAAGTACATGGAGCCATTACGGCCTGCTCTGGTTCGTTATTGTCATACTGAGTTCTCCATTCCAGTTACAACTCTGGCAAAAAAGAGTACAGAGCGTCTGATTATACGATATGATGACATAAGTATGAGTCAGCCGAGTGGCTGATACAGGCTCGCAGAATCGTTCAGGATTGATTGAACGGTGAGAGCAGTCGAGCGCAAATCTATCTGTCCGCCGGCTTAACCGTCGTTATCGTTTCCCTCGGCGCTTCAGGTGTTAAATAAACCGTTTATGCTAATCGGGCAGATAAATTGTTTACCCGCTCGACGCTAAACGACAGGGACATTTGTATATCGCGAGACTTGTTAAATTTTCATAGCTCCTCGTTTATTATACGTTATCAATACCTTATTTCAGTGAGACCACTCCGATCCAGGATCCAGGAAGATCATTGAAAATAACCGAAGGACGTCGCGAGGAAATCGTTTAAATGTTAAAAAAAAAAAGAAAATGAAAGCGTTGCGCAACGACTTTACGAACAATACAATTTACTACTATAAACAATTCCTTATTGACTTGTTATCGCCCCGGGTGATAACAACCGTGAAAACGATATATCACGCGATACGCTCTCTATACACGTGGCTCTGAGCGCAGTCGTAAGTTTGAACATGGTAAAATCAATATTTACGACTTGAGGATATCTTCGATCGTAAAGTACGAATTAATCGTACGATAAGGGATACACCTTGACCTTAAATTGAATATATATGAATATTCATTGGGTTTTAGTTCCTTGGGATGGGTGTTTATAAAAACTCGATATGGTCCATCCAGCAGCACTTTCGTGACAGAGTACCAACGAGCAAGCTTGTAGCCTAGGTTGTAGACGATCACGCGAAATCTTTTTGCGGGGTTCAAGTAAAATAAGAAAAAGTAATTAAGAGGGTCGTTCGTTTCATGCACGAATGATTTACGACGTCGTGCCGATCTGCTAATCCCGACGATCCGGCTGGGAGAGGGAGGGTTGGGGGGGGGTCTAAGGTGAGAAAAATGTGTGTGTCAAGGATTTGCATAATTCAGGCGGGTGCGGTTGGGATCGCGTGCAACTAAGTGCGAAGGATTGTAAATCATTTATTATTGTATGAGTCTAGCAGTAACAGCCCGTAACTACTCGAGGCATTCGCATCCGATGAAAGCGACTTGAACTGACAGAGAGATAAACGGAAATGGAGCACGTCGCAAGAGGTCTAATAAACACGGAAGTGACTCGGCGTAAGAGTTTCCCATGAGTCAAGGCTCCGAGCAGGACTGAAGCAATAATCAATTATCAATAACCAATAACAAACGGTGACCACAGAGCCGGCAAGTAGTATCAGCTTTAGGTGTGCAGATATAACTTTTCAAGCCTCGCGGAGCTTTGCTTTGCTTTACAGGTTGGCTGGAGTAACGCCATTATGAGACTGACTGGCTCTCGTAAGTCTCGTCTCTGTTTAAACAAGAAACCGAGAAGAGCAGGAAAAGGCGAGCGTGAGATCTCGACCGCCTTCACTGTCCCTAGTATATTATTTCTTTGCTCTCGAGGTTTCGATCAGCGAGGCGACCCCAGGCCTCATAATCAACGATAATCATTTACTTTGAATTTCATCGCTCGAGTCGTCTGAGCTTGCTGAAGTCACGCTGAAAAGGCATACGGGTCGCTGATGATTCTTTCGTCATTTTTATTTCAGTCATCGGAAATATGGAACCGGGAACCAGGTAACTGACTTATGGGTCCAGTTCGGGTCTGTAAGAAATTAATGTAAGAGGTATTTTTATATGAAATATTCTCATGTAAAATTACAGGGTTGTGTTACGGTTTTATAGTTGGACTCGGTACTGGTACCGGCTGAACCTGCTGAGTACCAGTGCTACCAGGTACCAATTTGAAGACTGTCTATTTGAAGGGTAGTCAATCCTCGTTTTCATGGTAAATCTTTCACCTGTTCCTCAACTTCCATCGTCTTTGGGTGCATGAACTTTTCTTCACAATGGCAAATTGCGTATTTACACGGCAGTTTGCCGTGGTTAAAGGTATCCTCAATAAAATATCATTGATACTCCTTACGTCGTATATAGCCAGCCTATGTTGGAACGGTTGTTTATCGTTATTATATACCACCAGCGGAGGTAGATTATACAGGAGGTTGTAAAATGATTACCTGTAGATCACCGTGTGCGCTATTTTACTGGCTCGTGAGTCCGCGAGTGAGAGAGGATGGGACCCATCAGGCCCACCACCATATACCCAGGACGATAACAATCGTAACCGTTGAACGTGATTTCACCAGGCAGAGACGGACGATTTAAATTTTCGATAGGAGCTATCGTGCTGCCATCTGTTGATGTATCGGTAACGATTGCGACGATCCTCATAAACGACTTTTCATACTTTCAAAAATTCAAGAAGCGGTACCAACCTGGCATCAAATGTATCCGCTGTTCCTGATATCGGTAGCAGTTTACCGGTACGTTAGACTTGTACCAGGAAAATTATCATTATTATTGCCGATTGGAAAAAAGGTTTACTTGGTCAAAAAAAGAATATTCCTTCACTGCTGGAAGAGTAATCGATACTAGGAATATACTGAGTTCAATCGCGTTCTATATAAAACACATAACTACCCTTCTGTGCCTACCTTCAGGCAGACAGACATTCGAGAGTTTTAAAAAACCAAACGGTTTCCTTTCTTACTGACTATGTTTCCACAAGAGATGAGTTGAACGATGAAATACGTGTGCCGTATATCTATACGTTAGTAAGCTATAGATATAAAGTCAATGTATTTCAATTCTCATTCGATTACGGTGTGAATATAGCCTCTGAACCTCAACTGTGTTTGATTTTACAGTAGTAGCGGCTGATATCACAGATATCAGCTTGATACAGACAGTCCGTAAAAATAACGAATTGTTCTGTTCTTAGAATTGAAATCGCTCAAAAGAGAAATAGGAACAGATCTCTTTCGATTCTCCATTAGGGTGTAATCGTATAAAATTATATGGGCGTTTGATCGAACACGATCTCGTATGATCATATATATATATGAATACACGCACTGGTAATACACCATCTTGTAAATAATAGGTGGCCTAACGACCAAAGACTAACGAGTTGTAGATGAGCTTTAAGCGAGGTGAAGCGCATCACGGGAGAAATAGCCTCGCTTCCTAATAACTTCACATACCTTGACAGAGAAAGGCCACGCTCGTAAAAGATAACAGGAATACCAACTGACGAACGTAAAAAAAAAAGTACAAATGAAACAACTGCAATTATGTTTACGAGTCGCGCTGCGACAATAACGGGGAAGCAATAAAAATTGAAACAGCCCGATGGTTGTTTGTTCGGATCTTGAAAATTGTATCGCCCTGAAGCATTAAGACGGCGACGTAGTAACCATAGAATACACGCGGATGCTAAGACTTCAGTAACAATAAATCAGCTGATCGACCTTCTCCAGTGTCTCGTACGTATCCCGTGGAGTAATCAGTTGGCACTTACCTTTGTTTCTAATTATCTCTACTTACCGGTCGGCAGAGGTATAAGGAAATTATACCCAACGCAGTAAAACGAGCGACCACAGCGCCGCCGTGTCTCGTGCAATGAACTACTCGCCTCATCGTTTGGTCTATTCGTTTCCAAACAGCGCTGCCATTACCCAATTGGCGCCGTTGCCATTATGCACAATCGGTATCATCCACGAAAAGGAATCCAATAACGTGCAATGAGTTGGCTAAAACGATAAGTAAATTCCGCAACGGTGCTGGGCGTCATGGCGCTACAGGCGCTAACGGTGCGATCGCTCGCGCGTTCAATAAGCCCGCCAATAATAACGTGTAATATAATAACAATTGACCGAGCATTGTTGGCCCCCGTGAAGGAGCTGTGAATGTAAAGTGTTCGCGTGGGCCCAACGAGGCATGGCGAAGTGCGCATGCGCCACTCTGTCCCGCCCTGCCCGCCAGTATTTATTGTCCGCAAGGTCTCCTTTTCTCCCGCGCACCCATCAGCGCCACCACGAACCGACACAGTCTCACTTCCTAGGATTTCTTACGATCCCAAGCTTGGTGCCAGCGTCTCCCTGTCTACTTTTACTGGTTGGTAATATCATTATTTCGAGCAGAATTATAATAAGACAACTTTAAGCACTTGGCAACGCTGCCGGGAGACGCGATTATTTTCGGACACGTGCTCGAGTTCTGCCACTAATTCCTTAAAAGACTGAACTGAATAACGAACGTTATAAGAAATGTATTGGGAAAATTCTTTATACTCTTACGAGAAATTGGAACGGTAATGATTGATAGATTCTAGTCGGGCTTTGATTAAGGGATTCGGATCTGATGTGGCGTTAATGTCAGATCCTGTCAATGCCGAGTTACTAATTTGAGGTTAGCCGACAGATCGCGTGACCGTTCCGTTACGTTATACGGTTCCTTAATGAAAAAATGAAGATACAGTCGCAGTATCCTTGCAAGGATGAACCCCGAATGAATAGAGACACTTCCGGGCCGGTACAGGTTCGCTCAAAGAATCCTACCTATAAATTGATTATCGAAAAATATTATTAAATTGGTCAGACGTTCAGCGGTACGTCGTGACATACTATTATCCTGAAATCCTGAAAGCTCTATCTTAATTTATTACAGTTCCGTGTCTTTACGGTGTCTCGATTAATTCTAGGACCACCGGTCGTTACTATGATCGGTTATGGTATCATTAAATTCTTTTAAATTTATTTATATCCAATGCCATCTATGATTATCCGATATTAAAAATTTACATGTATAATATGTTTATATATATTTCGAGAACGCCTAATAAGAATTCCATACGGTTCGTTATACAACCTCTTCGTATGGTCGTATCTGTAATCAACTTAATGAAGAAATTGAGACACGCACGGCCGCCTGTCGGATTGATGCGCGGCTTTTTGCGTAAACTCGCGTTCCGCTGCATACGTATTACGCACGCGCAGTGCTGCGCGTTTACGCGGCATTGAAATTCGCTCGTGGCAACTTAATCGATCCGACACGCACGACGAGTGCGTCTGCGTTAATTTACGGTCTCCTTTTTGGCAGGATTGGATAACAAGACAGGAATCATTTCACTCTGCACTTGCGAGCGTTCGCGATTGGCAATCCTGGCATTAAGCGGATCTATAATGGCGAAATCGGAAGTCATCTACGCATTGTGTTCGGCTGTAATAACAGTGAACGTAGGTACGAACAGTTGGCAAATACATTGACCGGACGTCAGTTAACTACGGTGACCGTGGTGGCAGCACTGTCAATAGTACAAACACGTCAAACCGTAACTCACGGCTATGCTTTCTTCTTCGCAGCCGCATTAGGAACTATTTACAGCAATAGGTTGCGCTCTGGTTCGTTCACAGTCGCTACGATTCCATGATTCTACAGCAGTCAGTTCGTCTTGATGTTCTTGCAGAATCATTTTAATCACTTACTTTCGATAGCCTCGCTGGTTTCTTACGTAGGAGGCTCGGCGCAAGAACGACTAAACCGTGAAACTGTGAAACCAGATAATCCGTTAAGCCAATTTCCGCGAATCTTACCTACTCTGATCGATTCTCCTTCCACTCGATCAATTTCCTCGAGATGATGATCGATTTCGATTGATTCCATCGATTGGTCACGCAATCGTATCACTATAGACTATACACATTACGACAGGAAAAAAAAAATATTAAATAAGCTCACGATTTTGAATTAAAAGAAAAAAATCCTACCGTAATTATTATAATTAAAAATAACGCTCTAGCACGTTTTACGCAGTTGTATCTAAAAATATAAATTAAAAATATTCATAGTCCTATGAAGCACGGAAGAAAGATGCATGAATATGGCCGCCATTTGCAGTAACAACGACTAATGAAATCCCATAGCGTGTAACGTAAGGTTCATAAACCGAGGATTAACACGTCGGCCGTTAGAACAGACGGTGTTACCGTCGCGGCGCAGCGCGCCGACCACGTCTCAGGCGCGTGTTAACAAACAATCGCGTAAACAATGAGGCCCAGTGTTTCAGGAGCAGTGATAGGTATAGGTAAGAGCTCGGCTATGAACGTGGGTGCTGAGCGCAGACTGGTGCACATGGAGAATGCGTTCGTTGGAATTCGCTAACCGCCCACAACGCCACAGCATCACGGTGCACGTTCCGTGTACTAATATATACTTTTACGCATATGTAACATTATGCGGCACGTATACGTGTGGATTCATAGAGGACAGCTTAAAGCGAGGTGACAATCTCGTTTGTGTTCTCATGATAAACGACACTCGTAGTCAACGCTTTCTTGTATGTTTCTTCTACCTTGTGGGCTATGGCCGTTCACTCCAGTCAGTGACTATCGCTGACTGACTGACTGACTGACTGACTATACGTTTGCCACTTGCCTGGTGGCACTCTCTCCTCATCGTTTGTAGCGACATTAACGTTCGCCATAAATTTCACCATTAATTAAGCCGCGGCAGTGCACAAGTGAAGGTAGATATGTATTCTGTCTCGTGTTATGACGAAGGATGTGTAGTCATCGGATAAAAAGTCAATCAATCAAGTGATAGTTAGCAGGTCAAGATATAGTTGATGTTCGAGGATTTCATGTACTTGCTAGTTTAGTAATTCGTATGACCAGGGATCGCTGTAGGGATTATAAGATGGGATGCTGTTGGCTATCCGCGTGGCAGCCTGGAATATATATAGCCTAGCCACACGTAGCAACTCACCCCGTCATGACTGGTCTATAAATCTAGTAAATCTTTAAACGATAGAAGATCGCCCGTTTTATCGAGCAACAAACAGGTTACTAATGTGCCGCGAACCAATCAGATCCTCGCGTGACGCACGATCTGCTATGAGTTTTCAGATTTTTTTTATTATGAGACTCTTCGTTCCATTACTTTGGCTTGAGGAATTTTTTCTCTTTTCGATTATGCGGATGCAAGTATTTTTGTGTAATGTGTGCCGAGTTAGCAACCCTACCTCGAGTAGTAGTGTCATTATTTATTCGAATGATATAACTTATTTATGCCCGCCACCATATCTCGTAGTGGGGACTTTCTTATATGCTAACGTAGCGGCTGTCAAATATTTTTAAGGCTAAGATGGCAGCGCTACTGTCACAGGAGTATATACTATTTTTCTCTTACTTGAAACGAAAGACGTCGTCGTTGTAATGACTCTGGCAGTGGTAGAACGCCCTCAGTGGTCGTTACACTCGTTCGAATTGTAAAGTTGCAGTCTGGCACACACAGGCATACCGATGCTCGGACGGTAACTGCGGCGAGTGAAAAGTTGCGCATGCGCACAATAATAATACACGTGATGCGCGTCTGGAGGTTATGTATGGCATCGCGAGTGCGGAAGCTGTGAGATTACAAGCGGCCCGTTTTATCCGGATAACTTATCAGGCGAGTCTTAAAAGTACACGCGCGGCTATGCAAATAGATATTTTATTGTTTTTCCTGTGAATATGTTCCGCGTTGCCCCACGAGTCTCTACAGCACTTCTCACCGGAGGCAGTCGTGAATATACTGAAGCGATTACCATGCACCACGCAAAAGAGCCCTAAAGGTATTGTACTTTTTTTATTTTTAACACACTGATCCCCATTGGGTTTTCTTGATATTCCGTCTATAAGAAAATCATCTGTATTATCCATCCCGTGCACCACTATAATGAGATCACGATAATTTAATGTCGGCGAATCGAGAAACGTTTTACTAATTTTTCCGGCAGCCGGCTCTGCCGGAATCTGATTTTCTGATAACACGATACAGTATGTAGTCGTGAGCAAGTAGTGCATCACGATCGTTCAAGTCAATAATCTCTCGATTGGCTGAAAATACGTAATCAGTAGTGGCAACAATGACGATAACGATGATCAGTCGACATATAATATACTATACATCATTTTTCTACCGTTTTACAAGACGCGAGCGCCGCGCTGACAGTCTACGCTGTATCAGAACGTTGGCCACTTAGCACTGCGAATCGTATGCAATTTTTATAGACTATTAGCGGCACACTAATAACCATAATTGAAGATGTAACGTGCGTGTAAGTGTGGCTCATACCTTATAGCTTATATGCTCTACGTCTAGACAATAGCTCGAAACGATTTCTCATAAATCATAGTAATTGTGCGTTAATCTGCGATCACTATACCTGATGATAAATAATAATAATTTCATTGAACAATCATAATTCTTAAAGTCATCCGACTTTGCCTAGTAAATGTTACTGAACCTAACTTTGATATGGAAAAGTTTTTTTATACGGTATCAAAAGGATATGTAACGGACAGCATTACTGACCCAATGGATTACAATGAGCCCTCGGGCCGCGAATCTGCTCGGAGAGGCACACGCGTCACGTAGCAAGCAGCATTTCCAATTGCAACCCGGGCCAGGCCTAGCATTGCTCTCCGACAAGTCCCCGCTCAAGATACAATCTCTAATTGTTGGGCCTTGTGATGGGTATTGAAAAAAATGTTGAATTCAATGGCTCCGGGTATTATTCTCTGGTCTCTCGCACGTAAGATAGGTATTACTATCCTCCATATACAATGAACTGTACGTACAGTGCTCCATACTGCATCGAACGTTCCTGCTGTTCTTCTGTCTCTCTGTGCCTGCTGGTTGCACGAGGCAAAAGGTCAGAGCGGCTACCGAGAGCGACAGAACAGACAGACCACTTTCATTTCGCAATCCGCGGCAGCCAACTTGCCAACTAGCCAACTGAAACAACTGGCCAACCGGCTGAGCAGCCATTCACGTCCTGCGCCAGCCAATCCGTCTACTAGTCCCGACCCTTTTCTAGATTCTACCAGCTATCAAGTCCTTTTGCGCAGAGCACTGACTTCGCAAGACTAACAAAACCAGCTATATCTGTATACGTACATATGCAGCACTTAACAACGTGTACCTACACAGTCTCCTAGTCCTCTAAATTACCGATCTAATAAGTTCCGAGCATCAATCACATAACCCGTCTCTTATCTCAATCAACTGTCATCACGGCTATTATATCGATATTTATAAGACGTTATAATGTTTTCTCTAGACTTTGGATAAACTCAAAAACGGCCACTTCGTCCGAATGGTTGAATCAGGTTCCAGTGGTGAGTAGGCAGGTATTCGCAGTGCTTCGGCACGTGAATACCTCGGTCCCTGACAATACTCGTTTGATATTCCCTGAACTATGTAATGCAGGAACAGAGATTAATAATTTGCAGTTCCCACCCCGGTATTAGCGGGGCACGAGGCAGGAGGATTGCGAACATGATGTACCTAGAGCGGTGTGTTCAGTGTTCAGCAGCCACGGCTGCAGGGTCGACCGGTCACGATGGCTCCGGTAATGATAGCCTGCCCTCGCCTCATAATCAGTCCCCCATCTTAATTTATGTTTGCCCCTGCCCGTCTGTCCGTCCATCCGTCCATTGGGCTTCTCTACCACTTCGTCTTTCTCTTCATCATCTTCCTCTTCCTCTTCTTCGATGTAGGTACCTGCACACCGCTGGCCTCTTTACTCTCACTAATTTACCGTAATTCGACTTCAAAACCAACGGCGCCCTCTACCCTGCTAAAGATAAGGAACGTCCCGAACGGCAAACCCTAAATCCCTGCCAATATCTTAACACTGCTTGTTCCTCTTCTGGGATCAGGCATCATTGAACAGCCTGGAGGATGACGTCAGAAACTTATTCTCAGGTACCGAACACTTGCTGGTCCAAGAGTCCCAGAACTTTATAGGTCTTTATAGAGTATAAATACATAATAACGAACATACATGGTTCACATAGGACTGTAGCTACGCGTGAACTTTGGAACTCGACCAAGTCCACTCTGATTGGATTATGATGTTCAAGTTGTTATCTGATTCCACGCCCGTCACCTCTCCCGGTCTTCTCCACTTCTTGACTCTAATCCAGCATCCTATCTACCTACCTACCTATCTGACTGCATAACCTATTCCCTGCTACGCACTTGCTTCCGGCATGTCAATGCAAATTGTGGACACGCGAACTTTACTGTTAGTCATAGATCACGGGATGATAGTATTGCGTGACCTTATTGCAAGTCAAGAAGATACCATAGAGATAAAATTGGCTTATTATTACATCTTTATAGATTATTATTTATTTTACGTCTCATTTCCGTCGCACAATTTCAATCTCTGCAGAAGCTAATGTAGAAAGTGAAAAATCGATTTATACCGATCAGTAATGGGCGCATCAATTATTTATCGATTAGCCTACGCCTGGCAATAAAACGCACGGATGATCAATAACCAGTCGCTAGGTAATGTGTTCAATTGAAAAACTGGAGCATACCAGCACGAGCTTCTGGTAATGGATGCACTCGCCAATATTAGCCATACGTACCATAATTACGAATCCGCTCTGTTAATGCATGTCTAGAACGAAATCGGTCAGGTCTGTGTCTAGCCTGGTCCCCTTAAGTACTATATACACTCACGTATACATATATACACTCTCTGCCCATGGCCCATGGACGTAGGCGACAAGGGTGCAACGTGTGGCCTCGTTACCTTAATGGCGTCATGCTCTACCGCCCCTCAGAATCTGCTACAAACTAGAGAGCACATGCTTACTCACAGACTCTCTCACTCTATCCACCGTTTGTTTACTCTCCTATACTCGTTAACGAATGAGATCGTCGCTCTTTTCGAAAAGCTTAGAGCCGGGTATCCGTTGATCTGATCCGATCAACGATAACCTTATCTGCCGATACATGAAAACTCAAGGTATACCGATCCTACTTCACCGACTTTTTTTTTAATATCGTACAAATTAATTTTGTATAGGAAAAAATTTATGAAAAAATAAACAAATTTATAAGTTCGCAGTACGTTTCTATCATTCGCTAAAGGTAACACCTAGACCCTCGATTTAGAGGTGGACGTCGCGATGCTTCGGTCTGACGAGTGTCTGACCATCACCACTACTCACGAGCTAATTGTTCCACTCCTACCCAAGCCCTTCCATTTGCCACTCTCAATCCCGACTCTTCCACGAGCCACGCTATAAACGGGACTTGGCCAATTTTCGTCGGCAGGTAGCGTGAATCTTGGTTTGTCTTCGATAAACCAGTTGGGTTATCTAATGCGGTTGAAACGAATCGTTCGAAATAGATATACCTTGATTGATGGTTATGAGCTCTGCCAATCTATTCCCACTTAGTCTTTTACCGAGGATACTCCTCTTTTAGAGTTTCACGTATCGCGTTAACGCAAGAGTAACGCTGCAATGGTAGCCTTCAATTATTACGTTGACCTATCTATTATCTTCTTGCCCCTCGTCTTCAGCATCGAGAAACTAGGTCCGCTCTCTCACTATATATACGCAGTGTTACCTCTTAGTCAGTAACCGTATCATCTATTATCTACTAAATCTGAATTCATTTCGCGCTAACCGAGAGACACCGTACCGGTGTGTAAAGTAGCTACTTTGGTATCGGCCAATCACAAGCCACATACAGATACATAATTTATCTACTTTCTCCGTAGGCACCACTGCGCTCTACATTGTTATCTATTATCCATAATCTGCTATTAGTCTCACATCATTTTTACAACCCGTACACATATGTATCCTCAAGTGATAACATCAGCAAGACATACGTGGCTCGTTCCATATATGTAACAGCATAATTTTAATACGCAATTTGGATAATTTCCCTCAAAAAACTTTTTTACTAATAAATGCGTCCACGCGCATGTATATCCATAGCACGTATCGCTCCGTTCGAGTGATCTCAAATACGATTACTTTTACGTCATACACTTGCCGTTACTAACTAATAAAAAATTATTAAAAACTCGTTGTCTCAACTAATTCAGTCGATTCGCGGCACTATCTACCAATGCAATTCACTCGTACCGATAACAATCTTGGCGACGGTGACACTCGTGCACGACTGGCCGTGCGCTGCATTAACGATAATGATAACAATAATAAATTATAAAATATCCCTCCACGTGAGCGAAGCACCTATCTAGTCCATATACATATACATACACATACGCTTATACCTGCCTCAGACCGAGCGTGTAATTATCTGCAATGCCGTAAGCAACTAATTACGACGTTGCACGTTGCACATTGCTTTGCCGAACAGACTACGTCATCGAGGGAGGACATCGTACCTACCCATGTCATCGATTTGTTTTAATTTTCTCATATAGAGAACGTACACGATATACCTGTATATACGTCGACGAGTAATCAGGAATCGGTTGGTAACGGTACTATATCATATATACTTATGTATATACATAATACTTATGTCTATATATCGATACGGATGAAAATCGATAATCGATAATCCATCCAGGCTTTTGATTTTTAGATGAGAGAAAAAAGATATTTAAAAATCCCTAACATTCTTCGATGCACGTTGGATTGTGTTATATAGTACCGCATGTCTATACATATACGTATGCTAGTGTGTATATATATATATGTATATATATGCAGGCATCATCGAAGTAACATCGTGTTCTAGTACATGGAGAAGCGCGTGCCGAAGTTTTTGTGCAATTTTACGCGATACGCGTCGCTGCTATCCTCCTTTTCTCACGTGTGCCCGTTTTTCCCTTTTCTCTCTCTTTCTAACTCTCCATGGTCTTGACAAAAATCGCTATACACGAACTGTAAAGCGTTCGACGGAAGTATACATATATGCTCAACCGAGCGTGTCGTCCATGGTCGCGCATGCGGTCGGCAGTGCGGTCATTTGCACACGTGCCTCGACAGAGGCCTCACATGTGCGAATAGAGGAATGCAGCTTCTTGCGCGTTTACGCGCCCTTCCGCAGGCTGCGGATGCGTTCCGCGGAGCGTTTTAACCGCGCATCCGTAAGGTCTGTCTACGTGCACGCACGCTCGATTAATTAATCCTGAGGTCGATGAATATCGCGATTCCGCGCATACCTTTAGTCGGGCTCTTCTAGTGTTTTACCTGGAATTAATAGAATTTGAATTCCGTGGCTCATTCGCGCCGCGGGATAATGCACGATAAATAATCAAACGTTGATCGAGACGCGAATTAGTATTTCAGTTGGATAGGTAAAAAAGGTATGTTTTACGACAGAGTACTTACGTATAAACGTAACTTAATTAATTGCCTCGTTAAGGCGGCTTTCTAATGGCGATTCTGTACTAGTGCTTGACTGCTACGACTTTCGCGTTCGTGTAAGAAAAATGATTTTCTTGATGACACCACGCAATAAATGAATCGATTGGTTATCGATGCTCGAAGCGGTATATCGATTCCCGAAAGACCCTGTGTGCACTGAATTTATGCGTGATTGACTGCAATACGAATTAATGGAGTTTCTATGAAATTATGAATAAAATATTTTCAAAAATCTTATATAATTCTATAGCTGCAGTAACGTAGTTCCGGATCGTCTTGTTTTCACTGCTGTGCGTTACGTGACGGTGCTGCGCTCTGGAGGCTCCTTAACGTATTTTTTTACTGAATCGCGTGCATTATTAATTTTGATTGTTAACCAACTCTATGTTAACCACTACGTAACGCATGGTGAGTAAGGTGCATGCTAATTGAAATTTCTAATAGTTAAAGATGATGCCGTACGGTACAATTAATTATAAGATATAAAAAGTAAAGAATTCATAAGCGGACAAACTGTGAGCTCTGTGAAGTCAACCATCTTGTTTTGTAACTGGCGCGTTCTGGTACTCGTACGTGTGCCTCTTAGTGTGGACGTGTAATGACGATTAGGAAAAGTGACACGTGGTCAGGGTGTCGTAAAGCACAAACATCGGTGCGTTTATTGGCTGAACGCGCGAGGGTTCGAAGGGGGGCGGTGATTGACGGCTAGTTAATACATTAACACATGGGGAAACCACATATGGCCAGGTATGCCTCTACCAGTACCCTATAGGCTGTTTTATGTATTTACATGCGTGCCTCGCGATTATGAGTATAGGTTATGTACGTGGCTGATCCGAGCAGTCATAGTAATTCTTGGCATGTGATGGTATCACATGTGTGCAACTTCGATGTTAAGTGAGTGAAGAGGTTAAAGGACCTGGGGCTTTGAATTAAGTGGATCTTCTTGTTCGTACTCGGACGGAAGTAAGGGGTGAGATTTCATTGCCAGAAGCCAGCAATTTCATGTTGAGGAATGGAAGAACAAGATAGGAATTATCTTTGGAGAATAAATAAATAATAAGAAAGAATTTCAACGTTCGTTCCAAGAATCATGAGCTTCGTTACTCGCTAAGTTTTAATCTGGTGAGTGTCCATAGATTAGTGCACAGAGTAACGTGTCGATAAGATGCGTCGCGACGCTCGATTCCGTAACGTTCGCCGATTGAAAACGCCCCAGCCAAGAATCTTGTTTCTCGGACGCGTAAGCTTCGCTAATCAGCCATAGCACCCGTAGAGGCGCTTCTGTCACTTCGCCGCGACACTCGTCGATATTCTTCTATTTTCTTCTTTCTCATTTATAACATACCGGTTCGCCAGGCTTTGAGCTATCCGGTTTTCAGAATCGGTAGACACGTACTACGCGACACTAAGAAAATTGAGAGGCGAGATCGACGTATTGATGTAAAAAATAGTGAATAAGAGTGTAGATGGCGCACGTGTAGCTAATATGCAAGATCGTGCTGATTCGGTGCCGATTCGGAACCGATCGTTGCTTTCCAATGGCGATGATACCGTTGCAAAGCCAGAGCCACACCCTCGCTCACATATACACTTCACGTATACATTAACATATCGAAAGAGTCGGCCGTATCGATTGTATCGTTAGACGAGCGTTTTGAAATCGAGTAAAGGAAACTTAAGGATATGAAAAAAAAAAAGAAATCCGAAGTGAAATCGGCCAATGGAATACAGCAGAAAAGAGCATGGTTCGTTTTAATTTTAAATTCAGGCTAAACTAGAGATTCGTCGTGTGTAAATCGGTACAACGCAAACGATCGATCGAGAATCGAATGAAATATCCATGCACGCAGGAACCTATCCACATGCGCAATCGCACAAGTATAAATAGAAACTTAGAAACTGTACCGTAGAAAGAGTAACCTAACCTATCTACTATCCACAACACGAGCGCCATTCTTCCTTTGTGCGTTACGCCGCAGTATAATTCT
This sequence comes from Calameuta pygmaea, assembly GCA_031762395.1. Taxonomy (NCBI): domain Eukaryota; kingdom Metazoa; phylum Arthropoda; class Insecta; order Hymenoptera; family Cephidae; genus Calameuta; species Calameuta pygmaea. Next base: position 578,726 of record JASANN010000475.1, read on the forward strand.
TAACTATTACACAAAAGTTACGCCCCCTAATTTAGCACTCCCGAGCGAATCGGTGCATCTGCACCCTTGCACGTACCGATTGTACGCACGTGCACATGCAGTGTCTGTCTATACACGATAGAAATTGTCACGAGAATCAATGCCGCGTGATTCGAGCAGGGTATTCTGTTACGTCCAAGAACAACACGATAGTTCAGTGAATTCACACAGCGAGCGCCAATTGGCGCGCGATGCGCTAATTAAAATTTTCGGAGTAACGTGTACACGTATAACTCTAGCGTTCGTGCGCAGGATCAACGTGCATGGCAAAATGGATTGTAACTCATGGCGGTTGTCATTAAACCAGTATGCCAGACAACCGGTGCTGATTATTTAGCAATACAAATCATTCGGTGCGGCTGCGAGTCTCGCGTGGCGTGCGCAGGCGTGGTACGTACTGTGCGCCATTAATGTATCTGTATACCTATGCTCTAGGTGCACGGCGATATATAGTTATATATGAAGTGCAAATAAGTAGCCGAGTATATGCGCACGTAGATTTAGATACATCCACTGCGAGATCACTGAAGTAAGATTCATTTCGTAAACTTACTGACGCGCGCCTGGTGCTTTTATTTACGCAAGGTCCCGGCCGCGGCGCCAGTGTCGTCCTAACGGAGTTTTTCGACGCCAACCCAAGTACACGTGCGACTGAATATTCCGACTAATCGGATACGAGTTAAGAGTCGCAACTAGAAGTGTGAGACTCAGTTGACCGAACATTACAAAAGGAAATACACGAATGATCTAATGGATTCATAGACGATAGGAATGCCGAGAACGACCGGGTGAGACAAGTACGCAGAAACCAAGGGATTGCTATATGCAATACTTGACAGCGGTATCCTGTATTCCTGTTTCTGGTCTCCATGCGCGTAGCTGCATTATCGTCGCGTTACGTAAGTCCAGCACGCGGTGCAGTTGTGTTATGATATAATTAGGCTTGGTCGATCCCTACAGTATACATAACCTATCCTATGTACAACATAAGCATAATCAACGTGTACATAACTATTTTGTATGCCTATCGATAACTCATGACGAACGCTAACAGACGTCACTGCTCCACGCGATGTGTACCCTCCTCCCTTGTTTCCTCGGCGCATTTTAATCATTCAATTATTTAATGTTTCAATTATTTAATTATTCCACCGCCTCGCCAGTTATCGGGCTGGATCGCCGAACGGGGACGTACAGTTGCCCTCGAGCGCCCGCCACGAAGCCAGTTAGCCGTTAAAGAACGAAACTCTGACAGATTTCACCATAAGCTGACGTAAACAATTTGCGAATGTAAATACCTGTTGAATATTGAGCGGACCGCGAGACCCTGCGGGGCCTCACACTAGGCTCACACCTCACAACCGTTTACCCTTTCAACTCGTGATTACTCCCGCCCTCTTACCCAATCCCTCTTCCACCGACCCCATCCTTATCTTCGCGAGATCATTCTCATCTACATCCTTTAACGCATACAGCTCGTGATTTCACTCGTGTAAACCTTTCGGGCAAATTGGTATGAGCCTGTGAATTTCATTCGAGGTTCCCATATGCTGTCACGTATGCTTCCTAATCCTTGGCTTGATATGTTTATGAAGGCAGACATACATAGGTATACCGATAGTATATATATAATAGGTATACTGATAGTGCTAATATAAGTACAGAACACGTTAAAGCGTAAACGTGATATATTTTAACTATAAAAATATATTTTTCGTTCAGTACAAATTTTATTGGAAATTAATTTGTTCCTATGGTCGTAGGAAAATTACTATGGGATACTTATATGTAGACATGCGTCAACCGCATAAGATAAGAATGAGAATAATAATGCGAACGTTAATGAGGATAAAAATGAGAACGAATATGGCTCCAAATCCCTGTCGCGAGGGATTTATATTAATGGGCTTTCAAGTGACTGGCTCTATCGTTCCGTGTTACCTGCAGTTAATTACCACTGACCTGTCCTACACGCCCTCTTAGAATAATGACTGCTCCGTGGGTGAGCACTCATTCATCATCATAATATAACCACTTGGTGGACAATGACTCTGGCTACCGGACTCTCACCTGGATTTTGTGTGTACACTTGGAGAAAAAGTGTTCGAAGTAAACGCGGTAAACTCATAATTATAAAAACTAAATATATATATACACATATAATGATAGTCATGATAGATAATAAAAGAGAAAATTCTATAAAAAAGTTTTCAAGATCTACGCGAGTCAATCTACCCTGGTAACGTGACGTTTGCGTTATAATGTATTATAATGAATGAATTATTGTCGATTAATTATACGTTACTATTAATTAAAATATATCATAATAGTGACTCACCGTCCTGGTTCATCCCGTGGCTTCCATCGTCTGTTTCAAAGAAAAAGAAGAGTATTAAAACTTTAACTCGGCATCAGCATTGTTTGTCAGGATGGAAGGATCGGCCATGTTAATTTATGACGAGTGGAACGTTGGAACACGGCAACACAGGAACATGACCAAGACGCCAGGTCCGATGCGAATGTGCACGGCAAACCTATTTGTACCGGACCCCATAACGCGGTATCGCCACATCGCGGACTGTTCCTTTATTTAACCCGATAAATAATACTGCTATCTTACGACGCTCTCGTATAAATACACTACGAAATATTACATGGGAATGTGGGCCGTTCTATGTATACATATATTACGTAGGATATACCTAATTTACATTTGCAATGGTTATTATTTAAACCAGTATGCAAGGTGGAAGAAATTTTGGGAAAAAATTTTAATAATCGTGGCTATGTTTTGAATCTCACTGTTATGACTATATACATATATAGCGTGACAAGATTTTTCGACTCACGGTCCCCTTGTTTCTCTCTGATCCCCTTCGAGTCGTCACCCTGCTCAGAAGCTACGTTCTCGGGTTGATTTGTACGGCTACGCCAATGTTCTCGAATAGATTTTTTATTGTTTAGTCCCGACGAAGACATCTCCACCGGCACCGGCAGATTTCCGGGTGAAATACCGGCATTTCGTTCGAGAGAGGCAAAGGGCTATAGAGCGGGCGGAGATAAAATTTTTGATATGGTTACTGGCAGGAACCCCTTGACCCGAGTTGAGAATTTGGTGCTCAACTGTCGCCCGATGTCCCGGGAAAGCGGCCGTAGAGGATATCAAGAGTTACGTACCGATTTGCTAAGGATAGCTCTCGATTTGGTTTAAAGGGACAGCTCGAGGGAGAGGATAAGAGTTATGGGCTATAAGGATTTCCACCAATCAGAATTATTGGTTCCCGAATGTGACTATTGTCAAAGCCAGTCTGTCTTGGGACACTGATCGTGGTGCCTCGAGCTGCCTCGCGCTCCGGTGTTATCTGTTGATAGTTTTTCTAACCGTGATTTCTGTACGGTATCGAAAGTTCACGCGTTTCTCTGACTATATTCAGAAAATCGGTAGAATTTTCGCATCTTTCGGATATGCAGTGCTGTGCTATAGTGGAGTGTTCACCCGAGTGTCCCCTGGATGTAGTTCCCGGCCTTCACGGATCAGCTGAACCGGCTCCGGCGAGGACTCTCAATTTATTTGGTGAAGGGATTTCGGTTTTAAAGCTCCGGTTCGTTCTGCTACGTTCTTGATATAATTGCTCTATGGTTCCAGCACTATTTACCTGACGGTTACTCCGACCCTCTCGACCTCAACCTAGAAGCCTGAGCGGCCGTGCATTTCCGCAACCGTCCGCTCCCCTTCGTGCATTCAGTTACGTTTTCTGATTTTACGCGACCACAAAGATGGACAGGAGCCAGTATACTATCGTCCTTTCTGATAGGTTCCGTCAGAGTTCTCGTTTTGACGGAGTTGAGACTGTTCTACCCCAACTACCAGGTCATACCGAATTGTCAGTTCCCGGGAATAAAAGAATTGGCTGGCGCCAGCCTGGTATGCGGATGCATGAACGAAGGTGACGTAGGTTAAGGTCTCGGTTTTACGTTATCGGTGTTGAGTAAAGGAAATACTTTACAATAGTCGTATCCCTGTTTCTGTGCATGCGATCGGGCGAACATACCTCGCGTGACTTGAACGTACCTGTACAAGATTTTAAATGGATCATGCAAAATGATCGATCGGCGATCTGTTTCGTATTGAAAATTTTGTATCCAGGTGTCTGAAAATGAAAATTCTGTATTCTTTATTATCAGAGTTGGTAAGAACTTCCTAACCCAACCTAACCCTAAATAAGTAATATTAGTATAGCTGGAGACCTTAAATTCTTCGCTCGAGTATATAAACGCTTTTATTGCTTAGTAAATTGTCCGATACTAAAGTCTTGAACGAGCAAGTACAGATTGTTTTAGTCAATAACAACAAAGTCGTAAGACGACTAGCTCCTCTAATTATTAGGGTGGAAGTGTTGGAAATACGAAACCCTATGTAAAACTGACGTCACCTCCCTTCCTGTCTGATTCTTGGTATTGTCGAGATAAAATTGTGAATCCCGTTATTTATGTGCTGAAGAAAGACACCTAAAAGATAGAAGAAAAGCTGCAACAGCGCCGTGTCATTTGCCGACGAGAAAACTGTGAAACTTCTCTGGCTGTGACTCACCAATCAGCGTCGGCTATTTGCGCAATAATTGCATCCTTCGGCAAAATCAAAAGATGATTGATGAAAGGACTCGAGAAGCAGACGCAAAGAAACGGGCCCTGGGTTAATTAATTACGTGATAGCGCAAGATCACGGAATCGGCTAGTAAAATTGATTTTCATTCAGTTTGCTTGACTCCTGATAATCTAATGTCATACCATGCTGCAACGTCGATTATTCGTATCATAAAAGTCAACGAAGTGCGTCGTCACCAATGTACGTTAGCTTAATGATATTAAATTGTTAAAAGATTCGATACGTCAGTAATTTCCAGTGACGCCATAAGAAAATGTACTTGGTATACGATTCTGCCGACAGATGGCGGCATGTCCTTCTGAAAAATTACTATGACGCAGTACCTAGTTCGATTCTAGGGAATTGACTCGTTAATGCCTTACGACAGGGAGTCATGGCAGCACGCCATCTAGTGTTACAGGCGCTGCCACGTCCTCTCACGTGGGTGGCAAGTTTCGATACTAACGAGATTAATATTCCTGATCAATGTATCACATTTTATAATCGAGCTACGTTATAAGTGGGGAGTTGAGATAAATCCCGAGAAATCAAAGGAGAAAAAAGACTCGACCCGTTTGAACTTAATAACAAGAGGTCGCTGGTGTCGTATTACCTAGTTCAGCCAACTTCATGGCATCGCTGGGATTTCATTAAATCATATCTAACCTATTAATTGTAATCGAAGTGAAATACAGATATCAGGTAAGGGCGCGCTGTCAAATCATTTAGCGTTAACGATTTTAGTCATTGTAACACGGGAGCATTTGTAAAGGCGATTGATTGCTAAACACGGAAGTTTAGTCGCGGTCAGATAAGTAATTAGTAATTAACAGCGAGAGTTGGCTTGAGATGATGAAAAAAGCAAGTCAATTAACCGCGATTGGTAAATAACTACAGAAATAAATGTGACTGCGCGCTACGTGAGGGTTGGAAGGAATGAAAGTGAAATTAGCTCAAAGTTATGACACGCAGAGATCACTGAACTATAATTCACCACGACTTCTTTATTTCATGACCTAGGCGGCTACCAGTGGTTGAGTATTAATTAATGCAACAAATTAAGGCAATATGGTATATGTATCCGCTTCATTGGACATAATCGAACGTTACACGTACGCTACATTGATCCAAGTGTAACATAACTAGTTTATTATCATAAAAAAGAGATCCATGTAGTTTGCATCATTCACCACCAGATGTCACTGCATACCGAATCACCCGTCCTTACCTACGTCCAAGCGTAACCTCACCGGAATTTATTATTTCAATCGTCCACGTTACTTCCTACGAATTAGAAGTCAGTGCGCCAATATCGCATAGGTGCTTCGTGCTATACAGCAATAGAATCTGCTAAAGTACCAAGCCGTGTTTGCCTGTCCAGTCCCAGCATTCCCAACGTATTCATTCCGCCCCAGATAAATATTATCCAAGCATAATGACCGGTGAGCATACATTTCTGTACATGGATACGTTTGCTTTGGTCTTGATCACTTATTGAGAAATATAATGCAGAATATAATGCGAGCTCGCACTAGATCATATGTGAATGAATCCAGTCGGGTACGCGGTTACCTTTCCTTTGCTATATTTTACAACATATCTTTTTATTCCTCGATGACAAATCCAATGATTGTCGTGTGCTAATATTTCCAGTTGTCCATTTTTTTCCCCCCAGACTACACTTCAACCTCTGTAAATACGAGCACCGTAACGACCTTACGCGCACAGCAGCAGCCAATGATTAGGAGATTAAGGACGCGCGTCTCGTCCGATTCTTTTGCCTCTTCCGCCTCTTTTCTTTCCCTCCCCCTTCCTTTTTTCTTTTCATCTTCTTCATGCCGGAGAGAGAATACACGCCAAGATAATGACGGTGAATTAATGATTGTCTGGTAGCACCCGAGAGGGTTGGCAGTGCCGTGCGAGCCTGTCCCACCAAGGATTCTCACTCTAAAATAATTTTCCAGACTTATTACCTGAGTAAAAAAATTTTTTTTCCAAAACTCCAAACTAACACTACTCATCCGTTACGTTATGACGCAAGGGGTCGTTTGAAATTTAAAAAATATCCTACCACGTTCCCCGTCGTTCGGTAACGACTAACTGCTGTAACGGCGACGGTATCGATGAGATCAGCGAAAGAATAGCATAGTCACACAAGGCGCTTCGGGCCCAAATGAAGTTAACCGGTCGATCCTCAGATTGTGAAGTAGGAGCAAGGTAGGTAGGTAGGCACTCGGGCGCGTGTGGTCCAGCACTGTCTGACGCGCTTTGTCAAATACTTGATATCATTAGATTTAACGACCTCGGCTCCGGCGGCTCATGCCGTGTCACTGGCTCCTGCCACGGCGGCGCCCTTTCATCTTCCTTAACCAGCACTCCTATATACCGAGCATCAGGCATATGCGAGTAGGTATAAACTCTAAGTATTCCGCCACGCGGTGAGCATCGAACTGCGCCGTCCTGGACCGACTGTTACTCTCTCGCTCTTGTTACTCTCTTCTCTCTCTTCTCTACTCTCTATACCTCGTACCTCCACTCTCGACCATTTACTTCGCCTTTACTCTCGCCGGCTCCATACCTCTCTCTCTTTCTACCTCACCTCCACCTTCATCTACCCGCTTTACTAACTCGATTGTTCCTGCAACAAAGACGCTCTTTTACGTTTCGTGGTCCGACGCACGATCCCCTCTGCCACCGGGACGTCTTTGTTGTAAGGAACGCGCGAAAGGGAGCGGAAACGATCGCTAATTGTCTCGTTTTGATATCTTTTAACATTTAATTAGTTCACGTTTATTCGTCAGTCACCTAGTCGTGTGGAGTATGATCGGTTTGTATTTACGATTATATTTTTTGCTATCATGGCCGATCCTTATATTTTTGAAATATTATTAATTTTTTATTATAATATATTCAGCTGTGTGTTAGATATGAAAATTCCTAGGGAGTATTCTGTTTCAATTGTCGTTTCATTGGCGTTGAATTAAAATGGGCAGTCGCGACCATTACTTTAGGTTTCACATGTGTCGAGTGATATGCGATTATAAGTAAATGATGTCATTTTGTGATAGCAACTGCAGCGACTGTCATCCTGAAATCGCGTACAATCAATAGCGACAAAAAAGACCTAGGCTCTCGATCTACAATATGCTGCAACTGCGTAGAGCGCACGGAACTCGCAATGATGCTTCATTCCGTCGTTTTTAAAGACGATCATCGACTTGGAAACGTGGACAAGAAGAAGGCCAATTACAACGATAAAACAAAATTCTCCCTAGTCCCTATAAAACGCGCCAACCAGTAGCAAAAGCCCGAGGTACTGTTCATTGATTTTCATCCTGAGAATAATTTCGGAGCTATGAATCGTTAATTGTGATATTAGCAACTCGCAGCTCGTAAAAAAATGTACTCGGTACTGTCAGATGGGAAAAATTAAAAAAAAGTGACAGTGAGAAAATTCCATCAACATTACTGATTCTGGTCAGCGCCTATACTGTATGTACTAATTCATACGTAGATAGTGAATAACCGAAATATCATTGACAAGATAATACATTGTTATCAGGATTTATATATGGAATGGACGTTAATATTTTTGTCATTCACAAATAAGGGTGGTTGCAGGGAGAAATAATAAAACGGATTCGTAAGAAGAAACATACGTTTTTTCTTGGACTCCTCATGCATACCTCCGGGTGTCGTAACTCCTGGATTATGGTGGTGGAGGGCCAGACTATCTTGTGGATGGGAGTGAATGGCGGCGAGGGCACTCCCGGCAGGATCACCCGGGTTCACACTGACACCAACCCCTAGATGAAGTGCGCCATGCTGCGTCGTGTGTGCCGGAAGCTCCATGCTGATCATAGCACGCCACCCTCCTTCCGCCAATCCTCTCCTACCACCTCCTCCTCCTCCTCCTCCTCCCACCGCCTCCTCCTCCGATTCAGACAGCACCTCGTCGACGTCGACGAGGTGTCTCTCCAATCTTCTGCTTTCTTCTGAAACAAAGGAATTACCTTTCAATTTTGACCTTTTTGTTAATATATCATATCTCGATCTTGCCTATTCAAAAAAAACTATCTCGTTGACATCGACAGATAACATGATCGATTTTTAATCATTTTCATCTCAAAGTTCGATCGTTGAAATATTTTTTTAATGGCGCCAGTTTTCAAACAAAAATTTGAACGTCCCATTGTGGGATTTCGGTAATCTGAATTACAGCAACCATATAGCTATGATATATCCTAGTGATAAGGAGAACCATTCGTAATGTATCATTATGTCGTGTATACATAGTGCATACAATGGAGCAAAACACAAATAGCATGGAGTAGCAAGCGTCCTGATGTCTGTTCCGATACGCGGAACTGTCAGCAGTCTATGAAAACGTTTTAATCTCTGGTACACTGTTAGGTTGGGTTAGGTTGGATACTAGGAACGAGACAGCAAAGACCAGATTCGTACCGCTCCGCCTTACACGCATCCCAAGATCAATCCTTCAACATCCTTTACAAACATTGACGATCTCAGGGAGGCCCATTGAAACGCCTGGAGGCTGGAACTAGGTTTACCAATTATGTTATCTGTCACTGTAACGGGCTACTACACGAGCATTCGAGATAAATATAAATCTTCCGTCTGACAAAGGGCAACATCGTATTATCTCATTTATCATTCCTCATTTCCGAGTCATTTTTATTACTCGAATGAGACACGAGTGTACATATATTCCATTCGAGTTACCTAGAATCCTTAATCTTACCGTTAATGACCTCCCGAGATCGTGACTATAGTCACACATATTCCACGCCTTTCGTATTTATATTATACATCCGAGACGATCCGCTATTCTTTCATATACGAAGGTACAGAGAATTAAGAATTATCGATATTAAAAATTGACAATGAGGATCTTCATGAAAAAAAGAGTAGCCTGACTATTTTATGTGATTGTTATGTCAACGAAATTTTTCAAGTTTTCCAAGACTCTTCGATTCTTCCTTCATTAGACAAAGTCTTAGAGGATCACGTAACCAGATCCTTATGAACAGATGCAGTGTGGTGCAACCAGCGAGCGTCAGCAGGGATAGGCAGCAGCGTCTATTTCGTGGTAAAAATAAAACACGGTGGTCCACGGTACCAATTGCTTTTGCTACGCTTTTTATGCCCGAAGTAGGTAATTTCTTCGTCCCTTTCTACGTAATGGGTTCCCGGGTGATCTTTTTTGCTTATTATGAGAACGGTGGACTGAGGATGGCTGACTCTGACTGACTAGTTGCCTGGCTGACTAGCCAGCTGGATGGATGGCTGGATGAATGAAAGGATGAATGAAGTGTAATTTCGTTGCTGCAGTAGGCGGCACTGGTGCCCGCGATCGCTCTTAGCAGAGAAGTGGCCTAACCCGAAGTGCTCTTGACTCGTAACGATTATCTCGACACCTCAGGGACTCGGACTGACACTTATTTTCGAAGTATGGGTCGCTCCTGACTCCGGTAAGAACATCTTGGTCAAGAGGAGTCAAGTCGAGTAGCGACCAAGAGCTTTGCGACACCTAACTTAAGTTTGCACGAGAACAAGTGCCACTTGCATGATGGTTCTCTTCTCTTTTCAGAGTCCATTAGACATACCTCCACCAGAAACGACCTCTAGGAATCGTTTGGACTTCAACTTGAAGCGGCAGAATGAAGCAGCAGGCACATGCTGAGGAATGTAACTAGACCACACCGCACTTCAATTTGCTAAGCTTTAGCTGGGAAAATAGTACTACGTCCGAACTTATAGTTACTTTGAGAGAATATCAGGGCCCTGGTGTACAGACGATACTCTCTCACCAGGATGTACGTATTACGGGAGGCGCCATTTTCTCAGTTAGAGAGTGAGAGTGTACCAGAAGAAGTCTATACCGAGGTTGCCGATTAGGCACTAAGGTATACTGCTAGGTATGCCTAGAGATGAGCTTAATGGAGCCTGGAATGTAACGAGTGCATAACGTAAACGAGGCTGAGATTGCAAATGCTTGTAAAGCGCAAGAGCAGACGCCAACCAGCATCATAACCGTAGCCGACCTTCGAACGGTTAACCCAACCTAAGTAAAGTAAAGTGGGTGAGTGAATGAGTAGGTATAAATACGTAAAGACCAAGCTGATTCCTAGTCGTCCTGTCTCTACTACCGTGGGAGTGAACGTGTACCTGGGTGGCAAGACAAGCGCGATGCAAAATCATTGTTTATGAGCCCTTCACCATTGGGTATTTTACTAACTACCATCGAATACCCCATGACTTCAGTCAGAGACTCTCCGAGCTCTGAGAGTCTAGATATTGTAGGTTATGTTAGGCTTCGAAGAAAGTCCTTACACACACACACATTATATGCATGTTCAAATGGTAGAAGGACTTTGATCTTTCGTGGTAAAAATGCAAAAGTATTCTTACAAGATAAAATGGATATAAAATATGGGAACCCTGACAATGGTGTTAGGTTAGGTTGGGTTAGGTTAGGCTAGGAATTCCGGCAACGTAAAAGAAAACAAGTCCATCGCGAGTAGCGACTTAGCGATGATTCATGCAATGTTCTTACGTAAATAGTAATAGCGCCCTGACGTAGGCTCCCGGTTTAGTGGCACTTGGTATAGCAACGTGGTAAGCTGGGAGTCCGATCCTCCACTTGGTCCAAGTAGTCAGGACGTGCCTTCATCCTCGACTTCCACTTCATTCTCCTCCTTCCTCTTCGTGAACCCCTAACTCGCGTAATGGCGGCACTCAAAGATTAACAACGCGTGACAATATGAATCAAGGAATTGCTCGAGCACGGAACAAGCAGCAGCTTCTGGATGCTCAGGTACGATCCGACCAATACGCGGATGATCGGATCGTTCGGGTAGGGCCTAGTAGATTCTTAATATACATTATGCAACTCTTCGCTCCATAAACGAACACGCGCGTCAGGAATTCGACTTGGAATCCCAGGACGTCCAATTACTGGCGCATCAATCCTTCAGAATTCAGATATATGAATGCCATAATGGCTCCCACATAGCGAACACTTCGTTCAAACCAATTGAAGGATTTATCAGTTGCCAGTTTTTTTTTTTCATTCGTTTTCTTCATTTTTATCCGTCACGGACAGTCGGCTTTAATGCCGCAAGGATTCCCTGATTTTACATAGAAGCCATGGGAACTCTTTAGCCGGGGCCGTTCTTCAACTTCGGTTTCAGCGTCCGCCATCCGTCCCGACGTCTATAAGTCCTGAAACAGTCGGCGAGCTTCGAGAGTATAACGGCACTGTAGTTTGACGAGCAATCCGAGCGTGGCAACAGGTGTCGCTCTCTAGTCGACCGTATCAAAACGTCAATCGATCGAGAAAACCTAATCGCTCTCGCTTCGTTAATTGCATAACGATCAATTCCCTCGGAATCGCATTGCAAGAAAACATTAATACGCGCACGGGAAGTAATTGTGGAGAAGAATTAACTTTCCGAAAATCGTGTTTTCTGTCGAAGTCGATTCTACTTTTAACATAATAATCAAATTTTTAATAATTGGGGCAGTATATCTTTTTTCACTTGAAATTAAAAATATATACATATCTGGAATTGCTCGTTAACCCCATTAAACGTACTTGGCGGGTATTAACCACGTCTAATGCATGCGATACGACGTAACCAGTGCGCATGCGCACATGTACCATACTGTGTGTATAAGTTACGTGCATGCCGACGCTATCTAGCGCGATGGCGTCCTGTTAATAAATAATACAAAAAAATTGTTCAGGCTATTGGAGCATATCAAACGCCAACCTACGTGTATCGACAAGCGTTATGGGTACTTAAGGCATCGAGAGGCTGTGAGGTATCAGGTTTGCGTCGGGTGGGTCAAGTAATTCCAGTTTTCAGTAGCACCGAAGGCGGCGTCGTCATCGCTCAAGTGGCTCAAGTGTAGTAACGGCTCTGGCGGCCATGTGTCTGTGCGTCGGTAAAAGGGAACATAAGGATGAGAATAAATGACTTTTGAAGAGCCACCTGTGCTGGTGGCGCGTGCCACCGACTAATCCCAAGATCCATCCTTACGGTCCCGACCAATACCGACCAGTTCCGACCTATCCCGATCCATCTTGTGCGAGAAGGTATAGGCATCGGTAGCTAACAGGTATAAAGCAGTATCAACCCTCTGATCAGCACGCAGACCACCTGCTTACGGCATCCTATCTTTCTTCCTTCCGACTTCTGACCAACGTCCCGAATATATCTACATAAAGAGCAGCTCGCGTATCCTCCCATACCGAGGAAGGGCCAAAAGTGCCCGAGAAATGCCGATCGCTGACCGATCCGATCTCGATTAAATTGAGCATCGGTAACAGGCCCTTGGGATCGTTAATTAAGCTCATATATATATACACATATATAGATCCTTTATCAAAAGTAAACATAGCCGATAGCTTTTTATAGCTCAATTAGATAATCATCTCTCAGAATTGGCAATCGCGCTCGATCCTAATGCAAAAAAATAAAAGCATGAATCATCTCGTATGCATAAGTGCATTCGAATGCATTATAATGATATGAGCTGTGTATTACAGGCTTGCGGTGCATTTATGAGAAATGTCAGTAATATAAACGATATCGTCGATCTGCGTAATACCACCCCATTAATGTTGTTAATAGTTAGTTTTGGTTTTTTATAAAAAAATTTCAAACCTATCCAACTCCGCGGTCTCGCTTCGGTAAGAATCAATCAGACAGTTATTTAATCGACGGAGGCTCAATAATTACAAAGCCAATCGGATATCGAATCGAGATCTCAGCTTAATGGCCGTGTTCGTTACCGTGAATAAACTTGGGTGAGTTGCAGTTGGACGTTGTAAAGGTGATAGGACATGCCGTTGTGAAAATATAATAAGCTGAAGGTAGCGACTCGTGGCGACCCTGTTGCTCTTGCTTCTGGTTATGAGGGTCGTGATCGATGAGCGATGTTGGCAGAATTGCTTGACTCTACGATTGTAACGCGATGTAAATTCGCAGTTCTTCGATACTTCGGCTGTACGACTATTGAGGATTTTCAGATGGAGGTTGTCGGTAGTGGCAAGAAATTGCTATGCAGGAAGTAATGTTCTTTCTGGGGAATTAGCCACTGGGTTATCAGAGAATTTATTTCAAATCTTTGCATTGGTAAGACCGAGTGAGCGTTTTAAAGGAGTATTCTCAAGTGAGATAATCGGATGTAAAATTACGTTTATACTTAATAAGAGGGGGAATAAAGGGAAAAAAAGATAAAGCATGAAGTTTATAGCAACGATTCTGCATCGCCTGAAATCGTTTCTGAACTGCCAGCTTCACGTTGCTGTCCAATTTATCTAGTATCATAGTTATAGATAAACGTCGTCACGAAACTTTATTGAATGAACGGGTTTTTCATTGGGATATCACCGTTATTCATACTAATAGCGTCGCGACGAGCCCGGATAGACGCTCGAGTGTGACGGCACGTTACGAATGGCACGTTGGACTCGGTGCGTTTTACGTTCTACAGATGGCGATAAGCCCTGAGACGCGTTGAGAAACGCATTATGCACGGGAACAATTTCAGAACGAAGTTTCGACATTTTTATTCACTCCTCCGAGTTTGTCGATTAAAAGTTACAATTATAAAAAAATGAATGTTTTAAGGTAGAACATTTTTTTTATTAGAACAAACACATTTCTACAACATTGTAATCGTTGCTACGGATAACCCGGCATATGGTATTGACGTGGTGCGACACTCGGCCCATGCATATAGTAATACACTTAAAGGTAAAATACAGCCACAAAAATAGTCACGATTGCGTTACACATTACTGACACACTTTGTCCGCATTCCCAATTTTTATTAACTTTTATATTCGCCTCGGCTAACGGTCGAAGCGGCACACGGAGTTGGCTGGACCACTGATAAATTCAGTGGATTGATGCTCTTATTGTGTTTCGAGACCTCGCGATAACAATGCCTCGATCGATCGGTACCGATCAACTGGATAATCGGTGGATTATACACGCACATAACTGTAACCTATAACATCCTCAATTCCAGCATCCATTTGTGTCGAATCATCCCGTCCACATATGCCTACATGTAGCAAACCACTACGAGTCTACGTTCTTTATTGTCCTTTACCATCCTTCGTTCCTTTGTCCTTCTGCTTCGTACTCCCTTACTTCCACCGCTGATCAAATCAAGTTCTTTCGTCAGAGACGAAAGATCCAGCGGCGCTAGTCGTTGCCATCTTCCAGCATTCCAGTTTTCTGACCCGTTCGCGCACTCACACACAACCGAAATTATCGTCCGTGTCTCCAGGAAATACAATTCCTTTTCCTGCTCACGCGAATTCGTCGAACTGCAATTTTAACCTCATATACACATACATATATCCTATTTATAAGACATAATATCACAGTTGAACGTCTACACATATATATATATCCTATTTTTAAGACACAATATACACAGTTGAACGTCTTCATTGAAGCATTGAACAGCTGTCGGGAGCAGACCTGACGTTAGCATTGAACTATATAAAATTTATGAAATGCAAAGAAAAAATTATTCCTTGATATACGTAGTCCTGACACCTCATCGCGTCACGTGTGCGGTTGGTCGTATATGGGTGTACAAAAAATTGAATTCGTGTAAAACGAACGTTTTACCTTATGAAATATCGCTGATTCAGATAACGGTCTTCCAGGTACTATATTGGTCTTGTTATACGTACGGCATTCGTTATAAGGTCCATAATGAAACTGTCGAGTGTTCTTGTACGTTAACCTATAACAAGTATAAGGTCTCTTCCAACAGTCGTGACACAAGTGGCGCCTATAGAAGATCGGTTCAACGTCATGGCAACAGGTCGCTAGTCCGGCTGCTTCGTCCAGTTCCTATTCAACCTATAGACGGCAGTTGCTAGTTGCTAGTCCACCTACCGATCCCGAGTAGCGCGTTGCATAGTCAGCGTGGGTCCAGGCCGCATGCCACCTTGCATTTTACCGATCCGGAACGATAAATACAACTCGATCTCCAATACCCCCGACACGTCTCCACCTGGTCGCAGGATCCATTCCGTATCAAGGCCACTGGTCGTTGTTTCGATAAATCCAAGGACATTGCTATACGAGGTTGCACGAGAATCATAGAAGAGTCCAAAGTGAAAATAATGGTACGGGAAGACATAGAAAATCAGAGAGGCGAAGATCGGTGTCAGCTTCGTAGAAGCCAGAGAAGGACAGACAGAAGAAGGAAAGGTATACACAAGCGAGAAGGACCGGCGTGTACAATTGATTGGTCCTGGCACATCCTGCCTCACCCGTCTCCCTCCCGTGAGTCCCCCCATCCCAATACCCATTGCCCCCCTTGCCGTCCCCGCCCCATGGGAAAGTCGTCCGCCGCAAGCAACGCTGGCTTTTTGTCGCCGACTTGCTCTCAGCTCTTCTCCAGCTCTAAGCCTCAATCCTTTCATGACGTTCAGGAGGTTTGTGTTGGTTAGTGGACGTCGAAAATAAGGTCGTGCCGCGGAGCGACTCTCGACGGCAACGATCCTGACGACCGATCGATTCGATCGAAGGAGAACGTTGATTTCCACGAAAGCCCGGTGTAGGTATAACGACAGGCGGCGTGTCCGATCGCGCGCCGAGACATCTCATTCATAAACAGTTACACGAGCCCAGCGAACCGCAGGCCCTTTTCTTGTCCTGTGCGTCAGTTTTTATGGAGATCCCCACACTGCGTGTGCGAACCTTGTCCCACGCGTCTACGTATGCGTGACTTCGGGTAAACGCGTTCGATATTGGCGAATTAGCTATGCCCAACGGGGACGAATCGATTGCCCGCCGGCGGGCTTCCGAAGTAACTGGATTCGACGAGTGTCCTGTCATGGAAATATGAATTCTCGGGGAAATGTTATAGATGGCTGTACGACGTTACCAGTTCTGGCGTTTGCTACATATGTCGTCTATCATGTCGGACACGCGGTAAAGTCAGTAGATGTTTCGCCTGTTTTTTTTCAGCTGGCAGATCCTGTATATAGAAGCGATATATTATATATATAGAGAGGGAGAAATGAAATAAAATTGTCATGTATTAATTATATTATTATTATTATTATTATTATTTTTATTTTTATTATTATTATCATCATCATCATCATCATCATCATCAGTGTTCGTATATGGAGAAGATAACATGGACGATTCAGAGTGTCAGGCTTTAAGGTATGGATCCTGCAGTCTCATTCTATCCGAATAATCCCTGAAAGACAGGAAGCCCTGGGCCCTACGAGTGGGCCTCACCGGGGGCCCATTTTTTTCACTATGGCAACAGCCCCTTCGAGCGACGTTTAATGTACACTGGTTGACTGAGAAAAATGAAGAGCGACAAGAAGGAGCGTGGCGAGACGCGACAAGTTCACAAGAAACTTATCGCTCGCCACGAGATAGATGTCGCTGGATTCGATTTACATGACGCGCTGTAGCCAGTGAGTCGTATGCTGTCTCGGCGAGACAGAGTAGTGGGATTGGGTTGACGAAATAAAGCCGTAAGGCAAATTGTGGGAAGTTTTTGTGCCGAGGTGGAGGATATAGCGTGGCGACGGTGGCGCCGTCGGTGAGGGACGACGGTAACGGAGAAAGAATAACGATGGGCCACGAAACTTCTCCACCGAATATAGATACCGTAACACTGGTATGAATAATCCTGCGAAGTCTTGCTTAACGGCGCCATTACGTTCAAGTGTAAAAATAATGGATGTTTTGCGACGTTCTTTTCGTTCAGTCAACCCGCAGCCTAGTTTTAGCTTTGTATACCTTATACGCTTCCGTATTCTACCTTCTGAATTCATCTACTTGTCCTACCACCACCTTCTGTACGTACTGCACCTACTCCACCTACTGCAGGACCAGTACTGTACCTGACAGCCCGGAGCTTGGCTAGCAACTAAAATAAGTGCTTCTATCCGTTGCGCGGGCGGCGCGGCCTCTGCCTAAGAAATACAGTATACAGGGTGGTCGTAAATTGATAGTACGACCATAACGATGCTGATTCCTTATAGCACAATAAGACGAAAAGGTATTGGTTAACTTATTTCTTATCTATTTATTTTTAAATATATTACAGCTGAAATTATTATAGCTTGCACTATCATTGCAAAATTTACGATTCTCGTTGATATACCCAACGCGAGTTATTTAATTGCTTTTTTCTTTATTTCAATATTAATCCTAATAATTATTATACTTGGAACGGGAATTAAAACTAACGGTAAAGACTAATCGATTTTATGATTGCTGTAAAATTTGCAATTATATATAAAACGAAGGAACATACGTAATAAGACTGTTTTATATATTTTCGCTATTTTATTATAAGGAATCGATTATAGTATCATTTATTTATGATCACCTTGTATATAATCCACATACGCAAGATTCACATTTACACTAGTGTATTACACGTATCGAGCTAAGATCGTCCGTGCGGAGTCTGCGCACGCGCGTTAACGCACGGATTCGACTTTTCAAGACCTCAGGCTATGGACGGCCCAGGAAGAGAACCAGGAAGTGGAATATTGCTTTGGTACGTAAGAACCATTTCCGGGACTCCTCGGGAGTCCTCTGGAGTTCTTCAGTGTTCATTGTATCTATATGTCTGTGCGAGTAAGTGACTCTGTTCCGCGTGTGCACGGTTACGCACGAGTCACAGTAACGCGCGCTCTAGTCGCCTCTAAAGAGAAACGAGAGACAGGAGCACTCCATTCCGATAGTGACAACGAACTCCAAGAAATTTACGAACTACTTGCTCAATACAGTCAGCTATCGGGTGACCGGAAATATCGTGCCACTGTATCGCACCGGAAGTATTACGAAAATAAAATATTTATATACACTTTTCTTTAAACACATTTGCAAGACTTTCTTTAGATCATCATCTTAAAATTGGATCTTTTATCTTTTTGATTAAGAGCCACCCCCATGTCCAACCGGAAGGGGTGTGTTATATTTGATGCAAAATACTATAAGCTGTTAGAGTCTCGTATATTAACGGGTAGAAAAAATCCACTAGAAAGTCTAGTGATATCTAAAGGTAGCAGCAGCCATTCTTTAACAGGCCAAATACCTGAACAAATCGATCCCGGTGTTACTCCATGTCTTTTTTTTTCTTTTTCTTTTATGAAACTGCAGATCATGCCGACAGTAGCGAGCACGTGGATTTCATGCACTCTCACTAATTTTCCGGAGGAACTTGTGACGCAGAATTTATTATGGTTTTACTGCGCCAAAAACACTTTTTAACGATAACCTTGGCTGACAATTCTCCGTGGGGATGGTTGGGAGAATAGGGGGGCGGGGGTCGGACAAGATACGCGATAGGTGCGACGCCCTCGACCAACGGATTTCTAAGTAAACTCCTAAGCTGGCTTTACTCGACGCGTAATGAGGCGACCTTGAGCCAAGGCGGGTGGCACAGGAAGTCGACAAGGTTTTTATCAGGTTGAGCATGGTCTCTACATACCGGCGTATATGTGTACAGATATAAACTGTATATACGTATTACCAGGAGTCAGTATGGTAAACTGTGAAATGACAAAATTTACCTACCCGCTACTGACTGACATCAATCTGAAATGCTACCTGTTGCTAGACTCTTTTGGATTTTTTTATTTCTTCCTTGCATCTTTGGCCTCTCTCATCCAATCGGCTTCTCTTTTGCCTCTTTTACTTGTATACATATTTACACGATTATTCAGGACTGCTACACCACCTGAAGATGGCTCTGTCTATTTGATTCTAATATTTCGCATGGTAGAACCATCTTCAGGTGGTGCAATAGTTCTGAATAACCTTGTACATGTGCTACGTATATACCTGTACGCTTTACGATTTTTTCTCACCGCTGCTACATAGTTGTGTCATGGGTCCCCTACACCGGATGCTCTCAACGGACGGCAAATTCCTTTTTTTCATTCAACTTGCTTCCGCCGTCGTTTGTCAGCGTAATTGAAAGAAAATTAGGTTGATTTTACAATTTTACGAGCGTACAGAGAGCCCGGCATCCCCGCGGATTCCGAAATTCGCCACGCGTTCGACGATTCGTTTGATTCGTCAGCATTTCTGGGATCCACAAATTTTCCGATTAGATCATGTATATAGACTAAAAAGAAAGTTTTAAATAATTGACAAAAATCACCCCAAGACTCAAAATTTTTCACGCAACCTTTTCTTGTACCTCCCAAAAAATATTTATTTGCAAGATTCACGTAAAATAAGAAACTTTCTCGAATTCTCTCGGATCTCTGCCATGAGGATATACAAGTGTCCGCATTCTCATCGCTGCGAATCAATTAGTTTTTGCGCGAACGATCGCAATTTTTGCCAAGATATTAGCGCGTCATCGTTTCTTCTCGAAAAACGTCCTCCCGGAATGTCAATTAAGAGAATGATACCTCAAGTTCCCACAGTAAATGGATACCAACGTCGAGTTACATTCCATATAAAACTATGTTACGCGGATACCAATTACTAATAAAAGAAGACTTAACCTATAAAAGTCTAAAGTCCACCTTGTGAAAGAAAGTGTATCATTACCGTAGACAGATAGTCGTAATGCTTTGAAAACCAACAAGGCGGATACTTGGATAGAAAAAACGATAGATGGAAGCACAATCGTGTTCGATGGCCTCTCGCAAATCCAACGTGGTGGCGTCGAGTAAGTGCCGGTAATAAACACGTGTTAGATGCACGTCGTGCCGCACCACAATGGCTATCTGGATACCGGGCAATGAATTCTCAGGTCGAAAGAGTGCGGGACAGAGTCAGAGGAGTGTGAGGTTAGCTTTGGGGTTAGGTTAGGTTAGGTCGCACTTGGGTACGTACAGGGTGCACAGTCCCCGGGTGATGTTTTATCACGACGTGTACCCACCCGCTTGGTCGAATAGCCAGCATGAGAGAAGAAGAGCCAACCTAACCCAAGCCAATCCAATCCAATCTAACCAAACCCAAGCCAACTGGGAACTCAGAAGACATAAAGTGGCGCGCGGATCGTACGCGACGTTTATAACGCTCTCGGGAGAATATACACCCTCTGCGATGTGGATATAGCACGAGCATGTGCGGAGCATCTCTGTGCTCTCCGGATGTAGCGAGAACAATAATATCTTTAAATTATTACAAAGTACCCAGACTGAGGTTGCTAATTGGCACCATTAGTGATCGGACAATGAGCAGATATCAAGAAAATATTATTGACCGACGATACGTTGGTCCACGTTAATATGCTTCGACGATGATTTATAATAATCGTAATTTTCTTCGTCTTCGTCGTATATAGGTAAGCGAGATGAAGAGGGTCGAAAACAATTATTTTATTTTATTTTTTCATCACCGTGACTCTACTCGTTAATCTTATAGTTAGTTTAACAAAATTATAAGTGCGTTCCTGTTTATTTTTTTCTTTTTTTTTTCATTAAACGGTATAAACGTTCGAGATGGGCACTGCGAAGAGATTCGATTCGAGTCCCAGGATGGTTTATATGGGCCGATCTTAAATCGAGGCGAGACTTGTCCACGTATAGGAATACAATGCCAACGAAGTGGCCGGGCATTGCCGCGGCGTGAGATTCGATCTGATCTGATGCGATCTTGGATACCAACCTCACGCTCGCAAATAATGATTGTTAAACAAGCCGCGTAGTAGTTAGGCGCTGTGGTAGTGCAATGGTGCGTGCCAAGTGCTAAACTGCGTCCAACGGCACGTCGTTATAATGGCCGAAGAAAATTCACAAGCTTCGTGTTATATATACATATATATGTATATATATTATATACCTGTGTATATATATATATATCCCAAAGGCATAACGACGCTCAAGTTTCATCCCTCATACACCGAATAAGTGCTTCGAATAGCTACACTACTGCCATTTATAAAATATCGTCCATTCCGATTCAAAGAATTTAGCCGGAATAATGATGATGATGATGACGACGATGATCGCTTCGTGGGACAAAGAAACTTAATTAATATAGCGACCCTCGATAAGTGCGGTGTTTCATTTTCATCTTAAAGGACATTACACGAAGACCGAACCAGTTATGGGACTCATGAAACTCATGGGACTCATGGGACTCTGTGATGGGACTCACTCGAGTCAGCTTTCAGCAAGTCATCGCCGAGTTCATTTTTTTTTTTTTAAGATAAGCTGGGGAGTGAACTTAGCTATAGTGCTTTTGAAAATTGGCCCTATTAGCAGGCTAGATTATTGCAAGGTAAAATTTTTGTTATCAGCAGCATGGCGCGTTATCATTTGTACACTGATACATTGACACTGACTCCGATCCAGAGATGGTCCACTCGTTATCGACGAATAGAACGTATGCGCGTAATATGAAAATCTTCCGGCACAATTTCGTTCACTGATGCACAGACTGTAAATAGCAATTAACGATAAACGATCAATGAGATTAATTGATTAAAAATTGTCATCGGTGATTTTCATTTTATAAGAATTCAAAGGATCTCGCGATATCTCGTTAGAATCGTTCGAATCGCGGGACGATCTATCGTTCGCGCACTCCTTTCTAATACGAAAAGGAGATCGGCTACCAAGCGGATAAAAACAATTCTGCTGACCATTCTTGAGCGTTCGGTATTGAGCGTTGAATGTTCAGCCTGGAACCGTAACGGGTTGATACTTTTATTACACATGATACATGCGAGCAACAGGAGGTTATTTGCTAGATAAATCTTGAACCGCCTCCTTGCATGCCGCGTGATACCCGATCGACGTTCGGCCGATCGTGTACAGCCGTACCTATGGTTGGGCAGGCCTCATTCACGTATAGCCTCAACAAGAGCAACATTTCAACATTCAACCGTAATACTTAATCATCGCTCTTTAAACTTTTTAATGTTACATTTTCAACATTAAGTCTTTACTTCTATATGTATGTATATATATTCACATTCTTAATTCTTTAAACAGTCTCACCTTTTAACATACTGGTTATACTCGCGGATATTACTCGACATTATTTCCGCATATCCTATCCAGTACTGAGCACTAATAACGGGTAGCGGAAAGATTTCCGGTCGTTTCGACGTTACCGGCAGAGGGTCGACGACGACACCTTGTGAATACCGATTGGAAATAATTTTCTTCACAAAGTAACAGGAAAGTTTGTTTGCTTACATAACCACCTGCCTCTGTCTAAAACGAAAAATTTGTGGTTGAATTTCGGAAATTTTTATTTCTTTTGTCAAATTATTTTCCATTTAATTCCAATTGCCACTTTTACCCTTGATTCTTATATATCAATTGTAAAGCACGAGTGTACGCATAGGACGTCTATTATTTTTGCACGACTTTAAAACCACACGTGATGAGCACGGTGCATTATGGTTATTACCATTGAATGTGTAAAAGGAACCTGAGGAACAGCTCGGAGTGACAAAGCTGTTAACGATAAGTGCAGGACAATGTACGACGATCCTACGCGGTGCACCTGATACCAACGCACTTGTTGCTCGCACATTGTGCCATCATTACTCGGCACTAATTCCGACGCTCGGCGTCGTGTACGCTCGCCTCCGTCTATCTGGTAGCGTCGGGTGGGCAATAGATATAGCAGGACAAATTTCCACGTGAATTATCGTCAATTCTTCCAATGTACAAACGCACCTTGAGATGTACGATTAAATATATTGGCAGTGGGTTCCTGGTAGAATTAGGTGTCGCGACGGTCCTTTCAAATCGATTTTAACGCTCCTAGTACATAAAGCTTGAATGAAAACCTTTAATTTCAGGCCGACTATATTCTCTCTGTGAACGTTGGACTGCGCGACGCCGCTACGCGAGACGGCGGCGTCTTAATGAAAACTTCACAGTTCCCTAAAGCTTCTACTTTCACAGCAAATTAAAGCGTCGCTAAATAAAACGAAGTGAGGAACGAGGGGAGGAAAGAAATGGGAAAATCATCCCTACTTCCCGTTTCGTTCGTGACCAACTTTTGGTACTACGCTTATCGTCCGCACCTGTTTCACCGATTATGTACATGTTCAAGGGGGGCGGTGGGTTTTTTGTTTAATACTAATTATTAATTTTACGCTTTATAACGCGCCAATAAATATTTATGAACAACGGAAAATTCTCGTAAGTGCATTTTTTAACGACAACGCTTAACGATTTTACTACCGCGCTTGATCGGCGCAACGACAGTGTGCTCGGTCAGTCTGGCCGGTACAAGTGCACTACTACTTTCGCGAGCATTTGACAAAATTCAACACGTGTGGACTGCGAATTTTCGTGGACACCGACAGAAAGTTTATGAAAAAAAATTCTCACGTCATCCTTACAAATATCCCTTAGTCCGTCGTGGTCATATTGTCAGTGCACCCAAACAATAAAAACCTAACCTAACCTATAACGAGAGCGTTAAACCAAAAAGATTCACCGTCAATAATTCGATTTCGAATACTTTGCTCTAATTATTTCATACTTGTCGTACATGATCGAATTTGATTGGACGACACGAACTCGAAGCAACAAGAAAGTGTAGATATCAACTGGCCCCTTGATTGATACAGATGACTACATTCAGCTGATGTATGCTCGCCACGTACGAGTACGACTACGGTGAAACAGGTTAGGTATCCTGACAAAAAAATAAACTTCCCTCTCATTGATATCGTTAGAGACACTATCATTCCTATACGGGTGTCACAGATCGATATTTATTAAAAAATACCTCAAGTTTGTTAAAAACCTGATATTCATAACGGTAATCAAGTTTTTCCGAATTTTCCTTTTGCCGTTACACTCAACACCCCCGATTAAAATCGATCTCGATCGATCACGATTGATCGTGACAAATAATTTATACATTTTTAACATAAATTCTTCCCCGGTTCTGGCACGTGTCAGAGAACACTTGCAGCTTCTCCTGGTACAGCCAGGGCCAAATAAAGCAGACGACGTTTCAAACGACTCCAGACCTCTGGAGACTGTACGTCGGTATCTCACAGCGTATGCACACTGGAGCAAGGGTACTCCATACACGGAATAAAATGAATCGTACCACTCGGAGTAAATCCATCCCGGTGCCAGAAGAGATATTGCTGACGTGGCCGTGACGTCCTGAGTAGATAGGCACCACTGTAAAGTGTTCAGGCGGTGTATGCAAGTACGATACATATATGTGCATGGGTATACATAAACTGAGAGTTCGTAAGTAGAATAGATAGGTAGGATGCAATCGGGG
The DNA here is from genome assembly GCA_031762395.1 of Calameuta pygmaea. Taxonomy (NCBI): domain Eukaryota; kingdom Metazoa; phylum Arthropoda; class Insecta; order Hymenoptera; family Cephidae; genus Calameuta; species Calameuta pygmaea. The sequence goes on from JASANN010000475.1 coordinate 603,686, forward strand.
CCAGGTGTGGCACAGAGTACGAGAACACACCGACCAACCAAACGACTATACGACTATGCGACTATACGAGCAGTGACCATGCGAACCTACCGACGTCCAACTATAAATAGATGCGAGCTACCTGTACATCTAGGTACACCTAGGTATCTATAGGAGGTCCTGTACATATATATATATATATATATATATAATTGTATATAACATACTATATCAGAGTAGGAACCTAACCTAACCTAACTCCGGGAGACTCCAGCCCGGTTAACTGTATAACCCAGTGCAGTTGGCCACACTGCAATTAACCATCCGACAACTCGGCTTGCCGGCCAATAAAGAAAACAGAAGGACCGCACCCGCGCACATCCTTGACATGACCGCGATGATGCCTTCAGCCGGGGACTGGATAGACGTAACCAGCGCCATCTTCCCACTGCCGGACTGAACTACATATCATACGTAATTATGGAGTTTGACTAAACGAAACGTCCGATTGCTTAAGGTTAACCGTCACTGATCTCTTGCCTCTTTCGCTTGGCCTTAAACTTATCTTTTTGCTTTATTCTTAAACGAGTCGTGGAGGGACGAGTGGATTATCTTTGGACGTCGGTGGCGTCGTTTGATAGTGACAAATTGGTACGAGGTCGTAGCTTGATTACGGTTGTTCTTAGTTTGATTTAGACGTGATTACGGGAGAGGTTCTCGATGATACCGAGGAGGGCAGCACTTTATACGGACGTAATGGTAACATAAGAAAATGACGTCCCGATACGAAATGACAGTACAGAATTACATTGATGTCCAGCTGAGATAATGTCCCCGGCGTCGGGCTAACCTTTCGTTCATGACTGGTTTAAAGTTAGTGAAGAGTTATGAGCGCGGCAGCGCTGACAGACGTTATTTATTACCAATTTCGAATAATTGCGAATAATCCTAACCTCTATAATTGGCCTGACAAATTTAAACTGGATTAGAGTAACGTTGTGTATATATTAAAATAAAAGCAATATCCTATTTTCGATTTGTTTTCAATAATATATATATTATTCCAAATTTATAACCCAATACGTATATGGCCTATCGATCTTTGCCTATTTCACTTACGATAAACCCACTTTAGGTAAACGAAACACTGAGAGCACCTATTAAATGCATCCTGCTCCGCATGTGCACTTAGCTACGTATAATGCAGTTTGTTCAGTCTTCGACGTAAGTATTTCAAGCTAATGACATTTCTAATTCCTAGCTTCTATCCTAACTCAATGGTATCTCTGTCTTGCTTTGCCTCTGTGACACTTATATATCGTTTTCAGGTAACGTCCACGAAGTTCAAGAATCTAACGACTACCATCTGACGCAACCAACTGCTCGAAGGTAGCAGCAGTTGTCTTAAGACTTGAAAGTACCTTCACACATGTCCGTTGGGGTGTAGGACTGCTTGCAAGGGTGCAACCTAAAATGTAAAATGTAAAACTTACGGCGTGGGGTGTAAAGCAGATGTTACCTCGTGCGATTAGAATTTTTTTTTTGATCGACTTTAATGAGACAGTTACCCAACCCTATCTAACAATTGCCTAAAAAATGATTAAAGCAGCCACCGTACACAGGACGAAACAAATATCGTTCCAAAAAATACCAGAAAAAATCCCTGAATCGAAGAAGAGCGATATCAAAATTTTCAAGCAATTCTCATTAGTCAATATTCCTATATATAACAACAAAAAAAGGGATCAATATTTTTTATTTTTCTTTTAACCCGAGAACGATCTCTTTAAAGGATAGCCCCAGTGTCTGTAGGTGTAATTAATTTCGAAATTAGCCAAGGGCTAATTAAGAATCCACGCAATCGCGTCAGCGAATATTTGTTTCAGTGGGTGTTCTTCAAAAATGAAGGATCGAACCTTCTTGTTAGCAACTCGGTGTTGCTGGAACTGGCAACGATCCGGCAGCGATTAGCGTTTCCTTTCGAGAGAATCTATCATTATTGCGTATAAGCAGCTATATAGGTGTAATTGGCCAATGTAAACACATCGCGGCAATGCACTGTGTGCAGACTGCACGCAGTTGTAATTCCATTCACGTTCACGTTTTACATTTGTCTGTATGTTTTACCTACCTAGATGCAGACTGCCGACTCGAATATTCCTGTAGCCTCTTCTAGCCGTGCGTTCAAGTCTCTCGCGTTCAAACCACTCAACTCACGCACTGACACTTTACTGTTCGTCACACTGAACACAGTTTTATATCCATCGGTGAACTGTTCAACCACTTTGTCGCACTTTTCAACCAGATTTACGTAACGAACCGGTTAAATTTTATTTTTCACCCATAGGAATCTCAATGAATGTTGACTTTTCGCGTGGATTGATCGAGCAGTGAAGATTACTTCTTGATGATTGATCTTGATTGATCGATTGGAGGATACGAGGGTATACGTGGATCTAGAACGTGTTCTCGACGTGGCTTCCGTCTTTGAGGATCATTAGATGAATGTTGATGAATGGAGAGTGCAATGATTATGGTTGATCTTCACACAGAGGCCACGCACTCATTTCTATTATCTCGGATCACGTAAACTGCACGTATCTTTTATTCTGTTTCTTTTTTTTTCGAGTGATCGAAAAAAATTCCTTCGTTTTTTTTAAATCGAGAACGATCACTGGATCAAAGATAAATTATTTTCGGAAAACATTGAAAGCGAATTTTTTTTTCGCCATTCAGAAAATCCGCTGACTTATCTGACTGACCTGATATGTCTGATACGGATAACACACACACGCACATACGACTGCGAGAACTGAACCGGACAAAAATGATGAAATATATCAATAAATGATCTGCACGATCATTCACAAGAATCAGAAAAGAATAATGTCAGTGGTCCGTCGTATGGCGGAGATTGTTAAAGCACAAGATAAGAATTCTTCCGGTCGTTCTATCAGGGCGATCATGTCAACGGGTCCCAGAGGTGGTCCAAAAGCTCGGTTGGACCGGAGATTGGTCCCATCGATACGTAGAAGTAGGTGAGGGGGCCCCCAATATGTTCCGGTTGCGTTACGCTTTACGCTTAACGATTTACGTTAGGATGCACAGGGGGTGGTGGCGCGTCCGTCGGTCACAGAGCGATCCGATTGCTAGTTCGGATTGGCGCGCGCGCGGGCTGTCACACTCCGCGAAGCGTGTTGATGTCTGTTTGCTACTGTTGTTTCTGACCGGTTAATCACTGTCGTAGTTGCTAGTCGTTGCTATTGTCGTTGTCCGGTAACTATCGTTTCTGTCGCCGCCTGCCAATTCGATCTCCGTAAGCCCAGGAAATAACAAAACGAGCAAGGAGATCCGTAGCGAAATCGCGTAACTGACGAAACGGAGTGACGAGTGAAGGATCGAAGGATCGAAAACAGTGGATTCGACTATGAAGATCAGGACGATCAGAAGGGATGGAAGGGAACGAGAACCGCGAAGGATGCCAGGTATGATAGATAGAAGTAAAGTAAGGATCTAGGCTGTGTGTACCTCGTGGAGCGTGCAGCAGGAGGCGTGCTGTCCCGGACTGGACTAGCTTGGGCCCCTCGCGCAGAGAGGGCCCGTCGCGCTTCACCTCCGCTTCACTCAGACCCCCCCCACTCTCTCTCTCTCTCTCTCTCTCTCTCTCTCTCTCTCTCTCTCTCTCTCTCTCTCTCTCTCTCTCTCTCTCTC
>JASANN010000475.1:607475-690673 GCA_031762395.1 Calameuta pygmaea
TCTCTCTCTCTCTCTCTCTCTCTCTCTCTCTCTCTCTCTCTCTCTCTCTCTCTCTCTCTCTCTCTCTCGCCCCCCTCCTCCCCCTCCCCCCTCTCTCTCTTTCTCTTTCTCTCTCTGTCTCTCACTCACTTCCTTCGGACTCGTGCGACTCTCCCGCTCTCTTCGATCCCTCCTATGAACCCTCGCTGCTGCGCTATCAGGCAAAAAACAAAGAGGTGCTGCTCGAAGGAGAGAAATAGTGAGCGGAGTTTGTGAGCGAGCGAGATCGGGTCTAGCGGGGCCTCACCCCGCCCAGCTCAACAACCACCACCACCATCTCCATCAGAACGTTTCTTTCACCTTCTACGATTCTCTGTTTCTCTTGGCTTCTATCCCTACCCCTAACTTCGTCTATCCCTACTTTAGGGACACTGCTGACCTCTAACACCCCAGGCACCTCCTACTACCACGCTCTCTAAACCTCCCATTTTTATTATCCTCCCTATTTATCCTACTTCTTACCCTGCCTCTTCTCTTCTCTTATTATCTATGTCTCTTTTTTGTTTCTCCTATGACTGATCATTGTTCCCGCGTCCCCGCGACACAACAGGTGTCGTCGATTTTCATTTCGAATCTCAGCTGTTCGCTTAGGTGCCTATACTTGGATTATTCCAGTACTGGATTAATGAACTACGAACGATCGTCCTACCTCCGGCTGCCGATCTTTGCATTATCCTATCGATGACCTCTAACCCAGGTCCGATACTCTCGTCAGAATCATCGGATGTAGAAATTATACAGGAAAGTGATGAATGATTTTCTAGAAATTTTACATCGTCCCTGGGCACGTCTGACAATTCACCAAAACACGATCAGTCATACCGATTCTGGGAACAGATCGAAGAGGGGGACCGCGTCTCGCTAGAGAAGATCGGCGATCCTGTCGAGCATCGAGAGTCAATGAAAATTTTTTTTACGTTTTACTCGAATGATTACGGAAATGCGTTTTTAAGGAGACAAATCGAATTTCATTGGTCTAATATTTTTTTTCTAAATTGCTAGGCTTTAAACCAGTATCTTCTACTGACTTCTAAACATTGTCATTACGCGATTGAAGGTACAGCTTAATTTGGATCTCAAAAATTTTCAAAGAATTGTCATTTAATTATTTCCTTCGTTTTCACCCAATACTATCCGTTGCCATTTGTATCCTTCATAGCGATACCGTTATAAGTGGTACCAAACGGAACCACGCTTCTTAAACATTGGAGAACCACCCTCAACCCGAGTCTCTTTTTCCGTTTACCACCTCAGAAAATTGTACTTTAGGCAAATCGTTATGAGCTATTTATTTGATGAGGAGGCAATAAATCAGCAAGGCAAACAACCACATCGGTATCGAAATCATGCCCTCCCACAATCATACATAAATTCATTAAAAGTCACATAAAATTTTCTCCACCATTTCATTAACCACGACATTCATATACAATCCAATGTTCAACAGGAAATCCGGAATTTTCACTGGGTCGAGAGTTTAATAAAAATACAAGTCATTTGATATATCCTCGTCACTACCTCCTAAAGCGTAATTCATTTCCGTACAAAAAGAAAACCGTTCTCATACTCGCAAAGCTGTAAGGATCCTTACCAACAAAAAAAAACTCATTTTTTTTCTATGCGCTTCTTTCGTTCTTACCTAGCTCATAAATTCCAGGACGCGCTTACCACTTTTTCACAAAGCCGAACTAACCTTATCGTAATTGCGATAAGCTGGACGGGATCCGAAATGTGAACCTTCCAAAGGTATACGCGCGTACGACTTCCGGCGTACGAGCGTATATAGACAACAAGGTGTAGATACCGATATACCATTGCCTCGACGGTTATCCCGTAAAATTAAAACCGTCTAACCCAACGTAACGCGCAACAGGTCCCGGCTCAGAGCCAATTTACGCGGAGCAGGTTGTTCATTGTTGTTGCTTATATGCACCCCACGTGTTCAACATGCAACCTGCATCGCCGCTGCCACTGCCATTTACCTATAGGAAGTTCATACTGCTCATAGACGTGCCGAGGGACGCTCTCTAATGTTCGTATGTCGATCTGTCTACATTCTGCTACGTTCGGTGTTGCACTTGTTTCTGGGCCTCATGGTCAGTCAGTGTGTCGTGGCACCTGTTTCCTACTAGCGAAGGTGCAACATGCGCAACACGCCCTCTGCACTTGTTTCCCTCCACTCTTACCCTCATGCCTGCCAACAACCCCATAAAGCATTCCATACTGCCAGACGAATGGCTGGCGATCCCGGGTGCCAGGGTTAATGACACTGAATTCGTATAGGGTTCGTACGGACCCAAAGAATGGGCCGTTTATCGTAGATCTTCTGGATGATTACACAGAATTCTCTGTCTCTTTTTTTAGTCCGTCCATTCTACGAGAGGATTATGAGCTTCTGGTTTTTCAACTTTTAGGCAGTCGAGGATTCGCGCCAGAAGGCCCATTTAAAGTCTCCGACATGATGGGGACTGTCTTTTGGATGTTATAATGGTATCGCTAGTGGGACTTCCATTAGTCGGCAGGAAGAAGAGAATACCGACGGCTTTGTTTTTTTTTTTATAGTTTTTATTTTTCTTTCAGACATCATATCTCCCATTGGGTCTTATCTCAAAGCTACAGGAATGGGCACAAAATATTATATTCGATAGATCGTCCAATCATTTAACACCTTCATTACTGTTATCTGTAAAGCCAAAATTTCACCTCATCGAAGAAAAAATTTTCGTAATGTCTGAACTCAATTACAAAAAAAAAGAGACAAACCTCTTTTTGGTCCCAAGCTATCAAGGACGTTGGGCCCGTCTAAAATGCGCGGGAAGCACATGTTAGAATCAGCTGTTGTTCGCCGGTTGGGTCCGGGCGGTTTGGGCCGTAGGGCCCAAAATGTGCCAACCAGCCAACGGTCCGTTAAACGCCCCTCGTGCAGGGGCCCATCGCGCGCACATGGCCCTCACTCGTCCTCCTCGTCAAGGTGGTGTCCTACGTATTCCTTCAAGACACGCACAACGTCGAAATCGGTATTCTTATATTAATGGCATACCTTATTATCATTATTATCATTGTTATTAGCGTAAGCGGTTGCGAACGGTAACGGACGCGTTAACGGCTTCGGGCACCTGACGCCCAACTTAAAGGGAGCCTCCTAAGGTTGGCAGCCCTTCTTCGTACATATGTACCCCTCCTTCCAATTACCAACCTCGTTTGAATTTTTACGTTTTAATGACTTCTGCGCTCGTTTTTAAAGAAACAAAGGGGGATCTAGAACGGAAGTATCGAGAGTTCCAGCCCCGTCTCAGTCCCTGGACTAATTAGCGTTCAATCATTTTTTTTTATATTGCGTCCTGATATACTATATCTTAACAAAGACACGTTCCCTTATCAGATAAATATTACTTGACGTAGGTTAAAAGGATTTTCATCAAGGATCAAAGAAATAACCGTCTTCACCTTTAACGTCCGTCTATCGTTCGATAGCCGTGACGACTTTATATGCTGTATATATCAACTGCACTTAATGGTCGATCAATCCTTGTTTATATGTCAAATGATTTTTACAATGATGAATAATGTAAGTCGCTCTCGTATCTTGAAGACTCGTTGCACTTCCCGTCGGTCTCGTTGGACTCTGTACGTTTCGCAGTCGATGTATAGATACATCCGCTCATTGAATAGTCCGACATTGACGATAATAGACGCCCTCTATTTTGATGCCTAATGAAGGAGTATCCAATAAGGATACAAGTCCTAATGGGTATCTCTGCTGTTCTGCAATTAACGTTTGCTCACACGACGCCCGACAGGCAGCCAAGAGAGCAACAGGCCAACAGGGCGTTTCTAAAAAGAAGCCGGCGGCTCTACTACTCCAGAGTCTATAGGAAAGAATATAATATAGGCAGTGTGTACAGTCACCGCATGTTGTGAACGGATGCCTGGAGCAATGGGCGTATGAGAAGAGATGTACCCGGAGGGTCCCAGTCAGTCTTAGGGCCCGACAATGCGAGAAACCCCCTGTTTTATATACATATTGGTCAGTGTGCAGGTATGAGTGGGCCTAAGCTAATTCAACTTACTATGATACCGATCATGTTAATCGATGGGATCAATAATTTTTCTGGGCATTAAAATCAATTAAAAATAAATAAATTCAGTAAGGGGTTTGGGACTGATACTATTAATCTTGTGCATAGAGATAGGAGGCGTTTCTGCATTTGTATGGGCGACTGATTGATCGGTGTAGTTGGGACTGATGTAACGAGGGGCGATTCGGGGACTAGAAGCGTGGATGAACCTGAGGCCTGACAAATGGAACGGAATCGTGGCAGGGACTTACGTATCGGGTGGGTCGGTTGATGATAACTTGGGGCCTTATTAGGTCTGGGGATGAATAAATAGTGTTGAGCTTGCGAAGATATAGGGCCCCGAGCTTTAAGGGCGTTTCTCAGCTGATCACCTTCAGACAAAGCTACCAGTCTCGGTAAGAATCTTTTCAATAGGAATCGTTGAAAGCGCCATCCCGACTTTGCGGAATTTATCAGGACTTGACACAGCGTTTCTTGCCGTCGTTTATTAATAGACATTCTGTTGATAAATTCGAATTCTACGGTTTCACGAAGATCTGGAAGGAATGCTCCACGCATCATTAGTAAAGACTGAAGCTGGGCTATGTTCTAAGGCCCAAAATTTCAGGGTCTGTGGGTTAACCCTAGTTATTGTTTCGACGCCTTCATCAGCGCCACTCGGCGCAATGTCACGCAGCCACACCAGCCAGCCCTCCGAGTAATGAGAAAATAACACGAAATTACACAGCAAGACCGAGCGTGCGTCTTCGGTACGGATTTTGAACGCCCTCGATTTACTTGTGATAACCTCAGCGTTGGCCCTGACGTAGAACGCCCAAGGCGTAAAAAATCATCGGTAGGTACGTCTAGACTACCATTTGAATGAGTGACTATCGCACATGAATAATACATTGGACCGATAAAAGTTTACATAGAAGCCCGGCAGTGTGTTTACCTTAGATTAAGTTAAGTCACTCAACATATCAACGACAAACAAGAAATGTATATGGCATAAAAAATATCCTCAAGAACCGTACATCAAAAACACACTGTGCCTCCACAGTGGATGTATAGGTGATCATAGGCAAAAGCCTATAGTATACCCAAACGTAATCGATACTTTTTTTGATAGATGATGAGGATTTAGAAAAAAATACATTTTAAAAGTAACCACTAACATCGCGTAACGTATTGTTAAAAAAAGTAATTTTAAAAATCAGTATATTTCAATATCGCCCATCATATAATCATAAACAAGTGCAATTATCGTAATTCACTCTGGCGCATCCACAAGAACTGCGACAGGCCTGTTTGTCGCGTGGCTGGCGCGAGATCGGCCGTTCGGGTTAGTTCGGGTTCGCGAGATCGCCCTCGGCTGGTGACCGGCGTGCCCCGGGGCCCGTGGCCAGCTGGGCCGGGCAAGCGGGTGGGAGCTAAATGGGGCCCCCAACGAGGCCCCAACCGTGTATCCACGACATAGGAGGGAGCGAAAGAAGAAGCCAGAGGGGCCAGAGAGCAGCAGCGGACACAGCCGCGGGTGATTACGTCGCCTGTCGGCGCGGAACTGTCTCCTCCCACCCGCGGCGCCCACTGGCCTCCCATTGGCTGCCTCCTCCGAAGGAAACCGAACGGGCCTCTTTCGTTTCAGCGCGGCTTCGGGTTCTACTCTCTACGGCTCTTCTACCTATACCCTCCTCACCTCCTCGTTCCCTTCATCGTCATCAGTCTCTCTTTCTCTCACTTAGTCAATCATTCTGTTTTTCCACCACCTTCTCAAAAACTATCGCCCCCTCGTCGTCACCCTTCTCCTCGTCGTGTCCCATATCTACCCCATCACCTCCTACGTCATGAACCTCCCCTCCTACCTCCTTCACTTCCTTCATTACAATGAAAACGTAGCTTCCTCTCTCGACGTTTAGCCTCCTCCTACGCTCGCGCCTTTATGCTTTCGCAACCGACCCACCGATACGACTATCTTGTGGTAAGTATCGCAGACATCAACACATTGAGAACAGACTTTAACATGAATTTTGTGTGTGAGCGTATTTGGAAAATTTAAAGGATGGAGGTTGAAGAATTTTTTAAATATTCTACTGATTTATTTATATTTGGGGCTTTGTTGCCAACTAAGTTATTTCGTGTGTATGAATGTAATAAGACAAATATATGTAAACACGAAGGATGCTACGGGAACAGTTAAAAAGTACTGATCAAAGTACCGTTGGTTGGAATATTCAGAATTTCGATATTTTTAGAAAGGGTTAGAATCGATGCAAGCATGAGAATTTACATAATGATTTTAGTTTGGTAGAGATTGGCTGGAATCTCGCAACTGCAATGTCTGTGTCGCTATGCCGGTATCCAAGGACTAATACTGTAGTCCGCCGTCCCGGGGAAATCTCGTAAATTACGTAAAAGTGTCAATGACTCATTACGACTTTGCGAAACCGCAAAACGATTTTCACCAATTTGTCAAGAAGAACATTTTGCCGATTCCTTGATAATTGTGTTGTTACTGTCACGAGAAGAACGAGCCATCGTCATTGACCATTTATCGATACGGCATACTGTTCAGTTGGTTCGCAAAAAATGTGTACTCTTAGAAACAATTGAAAATGGTAAAAATAAAAGGGCGATAAAAAATCGGCAGACAATGCCTACTAAAATAAATATCAAAAAGCAATATAAATTCGTTTCGCAACGAATCAACGACCACATCGGTTTATCAACTGATTCGGTCATTACCGATTTTCCCAACTGTTTCAGGCTGTCTGAGAAAATAATAGATCAATTCATACCAACTGGATTATGAAGAAGTACGAAATCATTTTTCGCTTCTTCCTCAGAGCGAGCAACGGTCATCCTGTTTCCAGGTTATTTCGTTCCTCGAGTCATCATCAAGCAAAGTTACTTTTTACGAGATTTACAGCCAGGTTGATCTTTGGATCTAAAAGCTTGATTATCTTACAGTCGGTAAAAAAAAATATAATTGACAGCTATTAGCGGTCAGTCAAGCTGACAGTATTAACAGTCTTGCGGTCTCGTTCTCATCTTCATCCTCGTAGTCATCTAGGGTCAGATTTAGTCAAATTGTTAAAAAAATGTTCTGAAATGGTTGTCGGTATACAGATTATAGGTTAGATCATTAGATAGTTACATAACCGATGACACAACGTTCCAACGCACCTGGATGCACCTGTCCAGAGGCGCGCGACGTGCTTCGCTACCATACCGGCGTCTCGACGCGCCAGGGGTTGATGTCACGATCTCTCAACCGTGACGCAGCACTCCACTTCCAGGTAAACGACGACCCCACTTTCTGCGCTGAACTCCACAGGTTCAATCTTGGAATAAGAATCGTCCGTTCAGGTTGATCCTCTTGCTACAGTTCAGAAAAGCTTCTGCGCGTGGATCCTTGGCGGTTCGACTTTAACGATCTTTTCGATTTTAAACAGTTTCCTCTTTTCACTCATTATACGTTACCACGGTGTAGTGGCGGAAGCGCTAGCAGGTAGTAATTAGGATTGGGTACTCCTTCAAAACTGTTGGATGAAAAGGAAGCAGGTAGACTTGGGTAAAGGATTGATGTCAGGATAAATTTTTTTTTCAGTAGAGGATACAACCGGACTCTGACTTTGAGGAAGATACGAAAACCATAAGTATTCGACCCCTTTTAAATTTCGACTATAAAGTGTAAACCCACTACCCAAGTGACTTCCACTCTACTGTGACGGCCGTCAGTCAATGTTCGTAAAAAGGCCGAAATTAACTTATTACAGTCCTCCTTATGGGGCCGCTTCTCAAGTGGAAGGTTCTCAATTCGTATTTTCATAGATTCGAGTAAAATGTGATATCGTATCTTCATTTTTATAGAAGTCTAAATTTCATCCGTTTGACGTGGATTATTGAGTATTTAATGAAATCGATTTTATATTTTACCATCTTTTTACTCCAATCGATAACTTAATATCGTTCGATTTACTCATTAACGATGATTTCTTTATACGAATTTTATTAATTGCTTTTAACGGGTCTTCAGTTCGATTTAATTGTTCGCAGCATGGTGGTCCACACTCTTGGTGTCCGGCCCTACTGTCCGCACCGTTTGATAAATGCCCACGAACCTCATAAGTATTCGGCCCAGCGTTAGCGGCCGCCAATTGGACCACCCCGTCATAAATAAAAATAAAAAAATAAGTTTAATAAGAAAAATCTTACAGTATCCTTATCTCGGCACGTATTACAAATTGAAAATCAAAATTGTGAATATTGTAAGGAGATAACTTTTTCACAATTTTTATTTTGTAATTTTTACTAAAAAAAAAAAAAAAAAATTTCCCCTATCTTTTATGTGTTTTCCTTAGATTGTTTCAGAATCAAGACTTTATATAAATAAGTTGAGAGCTCCTGTCATCCATTGAATTATAGTTACGACAAAGTGTACCCTTTCAAAAAGCGGCACCCATAAAAGACACAAGCATCAAAAGCATCACTCTATTACTCGCGTTACATTATGTTATAATTTCAATAACGCTCATTGTATTTGTTCCCCAATTCTAATCGAGCAATTCCACTTCACTGCAAGTCGACGATAACTTTACCAACTTGATTTCACGTTGCCTCGCGGGCCTTCGATATCCAATTCACAGCTGGTATCCGCCCAGATGTACCTAACCTCACTTGGGCACATGAACGCATTGTTACAACAAAACTTCAACACAGTGCTACACTGTACAATAGCTCCAAGCAAATCTCCGTATATATTTTAAAAGAAAAATGAAAAATTTCTCATACACTCCTACCTTTTACCTATAAAAGATAACATCTGGCTATTGGCACTGCCTATACTAGTATAGGAATAACATGCATATACGTTTTGATGCAATCAAATACAATTTTTAAATAAAATACATTGCTCTACGACTCCAACGCCATACGCAATGTAAAAAATATAAAGTGTTCGAATCATAATAAAAATTTTTTCCCGATTAAATCAAAGTGTCTAATATATCTTGTGTATCGGAAATGAAATCTAGATTAGATAAAATCTTGTATGTATTTTTAATTAATTACCAATATAATTTACCTTAAATTGCTCTGTTATTACCTTAAACAATTTTTTTTTGGAATTTCGAAAATTGCGAGTATCTTGACAATGAACAAGAAATCAGTGACAAGTCGTTGACTATTCTAGCCTCTATGCTCAGCTCTGCCTCTTAAGGAAAATTACGTAATTTACTTTAAGAACCGATCTGGCCGCGGGCAAGGCAACGCGCGGCCATAACGGAATACGTACAGGGACGGGTAATAAGGCCGCGGGTCGTGCGTATGGTAATGTTGAATCTAACCTAAGCCAGGGCACTATGCGTTTTAAGTTCATTCATAAGATTGCGTTCTGATCAGTCCCAGTGACTACGCACCAGTCGACGCCCGTCGTCGTCTCGACGCTTCAACCGCATGGAACCTTGGGAAACCTGGGGAGCGTATCAAAACCAGCCTGAATCATTAGGCCGTTTAATGGCGAATTTTTTTTGCGCAATAAAATTAACTCTGTTAACTATTCTAACGATAATACGGAAAAAAGATATTAATAGTTAGGTATATAGTTGACAGATGATAAATTTTATACGGCATTGATTTTTTCTGTTTACAGTTCACGCTGTGAAAATTTGATAAGCTTATTTGTATTATCACGTAATTCGAACCAGTCGTGGATTTATACTTGAATGAGACGCTCGTAAAGAAAGTCTTGGGCTACCGGTGTTACATCTCAAACCAGTTTACTTAGGAGGGATGAATGAGTGACGTCGCGGCGGAGACGGGTGACTAGTGACGCGCAGTTTGCTTTCACGTCTTAACATTATCCAAAAGAGAAAATTCTTGCTGTGTCAGAATATCCGTTATAGATTACTGTTACTGTACGGCAACAGGATAGATATATTTTTTTTAATGATATATACATATATAGCGAGGTGCTTCAATAGATCGAAATTTGAGTAGTGGTATAGCAGTTTGGTAGTAGACTGTTTTGGACGAAATCAGCTCAATTATCTTACGGTAAGAGTGCCTTTTAATTTTTATTTTACCCAACCGCCAAGGACATGTTTCTTCACCTCACGATGCAACAGTACCTACTACGTGGTCCAGAGCAGAGGTGCACAAATCTTTCAAAATTACTTCAATCCTTAGTAAATTTCGTAATTCGTAGAATTGTCGATAAAAATTTTCAATTAGATTGTCATTAAGTAAATATCAAAAGTATTAAGTGAAAATTGTTTGTTTTTGTAGTTGCTCTGATATGTTTCTTAAATGTCACATAGTAATAAAGTAGCTAATATCACAATTAGTGTATAGTTTAACGACTGGAGGGGTGATAAACAAGATTTGTGCACCGCTGACGAGAACAAAAAAATTGGAAAACAAAGACAATTTGATATACAGAAAAGAGCGAACCGTTTATTGGCAAGTCGATAGAAATCGAAGTATAACATCACGTGTGAAATTTTCGGTGTCGATTACCACCGATTACCTGCATCAGTTGCCGAACAGTGGCTGGGTCGGTAATGCCGTCGATTATATTAGTATCCGCAGCTGTATTATTTACACGTGGAGAGTAGCACTGCGGTCGACGATGGTAATCGCGAGAAGCCAATTGCTGCCCGACTGGAATAGATTAAATTGGGACAGGTAGCTGTGAAGTGAACTGAAGAAGATCGAAGTCACGTGCAGCCTCACTGCGACCGGAAACATGCTATAAAGAGCGTCGGCTTGAGTCTTGCAGACTACCAGCCACAGCTTAAGGGCGTCTGAACGCACTCTGACGGCTGAAATACGTAATACAGACTGTGGCAACATGACGTTAAAGGCGAACCACGAATGGCGACAGAGTCAAAACAAAGTACGTTTTTATCCGCTTGGCCTACCATCTAATAATATTTTTAGATTTATTATCATTTTTACGTCAACAGTATTTTCAATAGTATCTCCGGTTAAGAACTGATTCAGTGAGTGATAATGATGCCGATGGTTCCAGTGATCTGGCGAACGTGAGAAATAAAGTAGATGACGGGCAGTACGAAAAACCGAAACTGTCAAGCCGTGGCTGATTGCGACTGCAAAGGCATCCGACATGTTACATCCAGTACTGCGAAGAAGATGCACCTGAATGCGGTGAGTCCGTCTCTTACACTGATAGCTGGTAGTTGGCAGTTGATATCTGTGTACAAACTATATAGACGCCATAACGTCGCTCCACGTAGTCCCGCGGCCAGGCTCCTTCCTGTCTCCATCGACGGCCTACTATCCCTACCTTCGGCACGACTTGTCTTTCTTACACGCATTCCAAAACCGGAATATCCTTCATCTGACCGGGGAGTAGCCAACAAAACCAAACTCGCTGAAAAGTGTCGAGAGAGTCTAAACTAAATTGACTCATCAGCCAACGTATCGATTATATCGTTTATATTATGGATTAAGTGTCAGCCGCGACAGTTTGGCCATCATTGTAGGTTATGTCACATCTGTGTACGAATCGTACGCAACTGATCTCCCGTTGATTTTAAACCGTAGTATTCGAGTCTGATAGTCACTATAAGAACAGCCAGCTTATCACTCGACGTTGGTTTTATTATAAATTAAGAGAAAGTATATGCAGAACGTAGCGGCAGCACATGCAAGCGGGCAACGAGCGAATCAGAGCTGAACTATCGGCTGTATCAATGCTAGAGAGCTTTGGTTGACACAGATACGCTGTCCGATGGCAGTAAGTTTTATATGAGTGTTAAATTATTGAACTAACGAGAGCCGTAAACGTCATAGCGTCCCATGAAATTAAGACGCCCGTTAACGCGCTGACGTTTCAAAGGAGATACCAACTTATATTCCACCGCGATAAACTGCCCTGTGAGTTATCGTTTAACTCGGTTTCAATAAGGGCTTGGCACTGTGCAATATTATTAACATTAGATTTTTTACAAAGGCGCAACTCGATAACACACGATACAGTAAGGCCGATAGACACGTGTTATCTTTTACAGTGAAATATTTGTTCGACTAAATAAAAAATAAATAGTCGCTTTACAAGTGTACGTACGGTAGACATCGGTGCCGCTGTTGGACGTGTCGTAGAATGCTCAGAGATGTGTAAAGCAAACGACAGTAAAACCCTCGGTAGCAGGTAACAGGTCTTTCCATCAAAAACGATCGAATCGTCGAGTCAGGATCGATCGACGTCCAACACCTCTGTCCACTCTGTGACAAAAACCAGGAAGAATTCCAGTAGCAAGTAGTCCTCACGCGTGCCCACACTGCGCGTTATATATTAAATGTAAACGATCGCGCGGAATGTTGTTGCGCGGTTTTTTCGGATGCGTTCATGTCGCTCCGTAATAGCTAGACTTCAGCGCCGTGTCCGCCATCTGACGTATACCAGTGAAAGCTAGGTGTGGAATAAGGGGCGTGACAAATTGGAGAATTGGGTCATCTATGCGAAATGTGTCTATGCGATGCATAAAGCATGGTTAGTATGTACGTATAATTGCATATGTGAAAATTTGATTGACGACACGTGTGCACATAAATATACGTCTACTTGTTACTTTGAACCGTAATTGTTTCTACAGGTAACCGGTAACGTGGATGGTCCTAGAATTGATGCCTAAAATCAAGATGTATTAGATGAACCTAACCTCTTTATAAATATTAATCTTTTTACATATAGCTATCGAAGATGATCGTACATTTTTCGTATGGCTTTGTTATTGATTCATTATCGAGGAATTTGATGGGATCAAAAAATGATGAGTTCTTAATCAACCGTAGGACAGTGTATACGTCTCTGTAGAACGCATATGGGTTTTGTTTTTTTGATAGGAACAGGTATATCATCGATTTTTATTCATTTTTTGTATTGGTACGTTCAGTCCATCAAACATGGCGGTTAATGTTATTGCATGAGTATCGTGGTATCTTATTGCCTGTAAAGCTCTTAACATACTTGCAATGCATTTCATGATTATTCGTATGCTGGTGCACTCTTCCTGAAGACTAGTCAAACGAGTGTAACATGAACATTGAGGCAGGTAAAAAGTGAAACTATTGTTACCGGCAACACAATACAAGCACGCTTCCTTTGACAGGGCGAAAAATAATCCCGCTTTGTCTATGATACCCATACAATACGCCGCTGTGCTTCTGCTCGTGCGCTGCTAGGAGTCATGCTTGAAGCCGTTTCATAAGAGACTAAAAAAATAGAGGAAAGCCAAGAAAGAAGAGGCTGAAGTTGGAATACGCTTCGCATAGGACATTGCATATTGTCATAGTTATAAGTTCCAAGTTCCTGCCGTGTAATCCTGACTCTGTTAACGTTCCTTAAAAAATAAGTATACAGGAAATATCTGTGCTGAAACAATTAATTGCATTACTAATTAATTATCTTTATCAATGGATGATTCTGTCTGGTGTCTGCTAATGTCCAGTAACATCTTATGGGATTCCGAAACCAGTATATATCTGGTGTGAGCCAAGTATACATACAGCTAACAGAGCAGACAGGCGTGTTGGAAGTGACTTGTGCGTAATGCAAGTAGCGTAATAACGACGACCATCGTCACGGCGTCTATTTTGCTCGCGACGACGCCTGCACTCGTCGCACGACCCTGCGTCGCTATGCGTTGAACTTTAATCACCTTGTTATATTTTAAATAAATTTATAGTGTATTGTGACAGTAAAGTATTACATTGCGATTTGACGCCCCTTTTGGCAATATGGTTGACGGCGTCCCGACGCTCTTAGCGATCCTCAGATAGTACTTGGAAGAAAGTCGTAATTTTTTTGACTGATACTTCATACGTTAGGACGTTATCAGTGACGACTATTATCTGGTTTCAGATAGTATTTAGTTCGTGGTGACGCTGTGTGCACTTAAAATGGCGGATTGGAAATACCGTGAACTACATATATAGAGTTTAGTAACAACAGTCTTAGGAATGGGATTTTTGACGGGATTAAATTTTAAGAGTATATACGTGGATTTACTCAAAAATACAAATGCAGCGAAGGTTTCTAAATTGTTAAAACTGAGAAAACGCGGTTGCATTCTGATTCCCCGTGCCCGCAGAAAAACCATTGTGACTCAATGCTACAAAGAGAAATCAGCCGACAAATTGAGCGAATGGGAAATCGAACTACGGAAATGGGCGTAAAAATTCTGATTTCTGATCGGTCGTTGCTTTTCTAACCTACATATTTTTTTCTCGACGTTTGCCTCAAGCTAAGACACTGCGTAACTGACAATGAAATTGTTGAATTTTCAGAATTTTATTTTTACACCTGTCAGCTTGTACACGCTGAAGAAACGACGCCGAATATGATGAAAAGGTGTTAGTATTTTTTCTTATTTTACGTGACGTTGGGAAAACGTCCCACTCCTATTTTCCTTTTATCCCGGAAAATATAAACATGTCCAACGCGAAGGAGCTGAATTAGCTGCCAAAGTTCGTTTCGGGTTAAATCGTGGGTTTTGTGCACGAACAAAGGGCACCGTAATGCACACAACCTAGGTGGGCAGTGACAAGATAAATTTATTAATTTCACGGGGTTATTTTTATGGGATCACGGTGTATATATATACACACACATATATATGTGATGCTACATTACGCTATGATACCTATGATACTATGATCCTATGATGCAGCCTGTTCAGGCGGAACCCCCACAGGCCGTGTCGAATCTCGACTTCCTGTCCTGCCAACGCGATCCTAGCCTATCGGTACCAGCTAGAAGAAGACGCTCACCATAACCCTTCCATTAGTCCTTTATTTCTTTATTACTTTCAGCCAATCCAGAAGGTTCCCGATGCCCTGAATCTTCAGTTCCTTGGATCTACGAAAAAGCATGATCATCCATTCAATCATCGAGCTCATCTTATTTGTCCAACACAAGTTACCAATATTGTTATTATATAACTTCAAAAATTATTCCAATAACAACCACCGCAAAGATTTCCGAATCGACGATAAGGACCCAGGCCGATACTTGGTGCGTTTCTAAATGGTTCCATGTGATTCCGTATGAGGTCAGGGCGTTCTGAAAAGAATAGCATGCGCTAGCATTAAACGGCTTAAAGTCACCGGGGACATAATCGGCGTTGTCGATCTTGTCGAAGTGCGCCCGCGGGCCCATAATCCTGCGGACGTGGGCCCATTCACGACGTCGGGACGTCGGTTTGATTCGGGCTCACGGAGCACCGTCGCATTGATCACATTGTGTCCCACCCGCCTCGCATAATAAACTTCTCCTGTGCGTCGTTGTCCGGTGCTGATGCGAGAATAAAGAGGCTCGACACCGCAGGATTGTAGAGTGCGCCCTCTGTCACTCCACTCCGATCCACGTTCATTGTATATCCACTCCTCAAGACGCACATAACCTCAAATTTATTCATCCGATCGCTATGTGTATCCGTGCACTCCGCTTTGCAACGTGAACCGAGCAGTTCAACAGTAGATAAGATCGGCTCCGTTCAGAACGACCCGAATGATCATGAATTCATGATCCACCGCGTGAGCGATCGTTCTTCTTACACGTGCCGTCGATCCTTCTTCGAGGATTCGAATTCAGATCTTATATGCAAAGGAAACGAAGTCAAACGGCACGCCAAACGAAAGGGCATGATATTTGTTGAGGTTATGTCTCATGTTGTCTCGATGTCGCGGCCATTTTGCTTTGCGAACGAGTACGAATCCTTCTTTGACAAAAGTTTTGAAACTCTTTTATGCTTCGTAGAAGAAGAAAAAAAAAAAAAGAAATAAATTGTCGGGTGAAAAGAAACTTTCCTTCTGGAACATAATAAGCTGGATTAAGATTGAATACGTACGATTTCAATATTAGATGCTATTCTTTGCTACCGGTCTTATGTTTTCGAAAGAACACGAAAGACCACTAGGGCGACAGCACTGAATTCTTGCTGAGGCAAAATGTGCTAACAATTAATTAAAGGGAAGAACAACTGAAATAGAAATGTATATAAGTCGTTGTTATTGTACGTAGAAATAGCGACAGGCCGTTTTCTATATGTTGGCGCAACAGAAATGGTGGATCCTAGGCGTAAGGGAAATGCACGTAAGGAGCAACAGGATGCTTAAATGATACACATTAGGCGACCATTATTATGCCGATGCGCAGAGACTAGTGCGCAATACTAGCCGGAAGAGCTACTCCCGACGCTTCTGCTTTCCTGCATCAATGAAATGTTATTTGGATGCGCTGAACTACCTATATTTTCATTCGTCCAGCATTAACGTAGCTGTCACTGGTATAAGTGCACGTAAAGTGCATCTTGATGCACGCATACACTTTCAACACACTCGATCAGCTAACGTCCATATTTTTTCTTTCTTTTTTGCAATATATATTTTCAAGGACAGCTGCTTAATCTTCCCTCATTTAAAAAAATCTATCGACTTTCTACGTCACTGGTCAATGTATTTATGCGTTTTATGAAATGACAATTTATTGTACACGAGCTGCAGTGAAGACAATTTTTTTTATCATTCTCTCACTTCTACTTATTTCCCACTATTCACGTGCGAAGTCTCGTGAGTCCGAAACGTTTTCAAGATTCTCACAGCCGTTCCCAACGAAATTTTAATTCCTGACTGGGTAACACGAGGATCCTATGGGCGCATCGTAAAGTTCGAGTTTTAATCGCGATGCATTTAACGAACGGCATGGTGCATAATGGGCCGTGGGAGGGTGGGAAGGGAGCAAACGGGGATGGAAGGGGGTGAAATCGGTGAACAGGAACCACGGCTCGATGCGCTCCCTATGCTCACGCACTTTTACCGTCGCGACGCCGTCTACTACATCGGACGCACTTCCACGGGAAACGAATAAACCTGTTGAACATCCCAGGCTGCATTACTTTTCCAAATTACATGACTTAATATGGTGTGTATATATATTTATATATATATCTTGTATCCTCGTACAAACTTTTGTCTCCTGAAAAAACAATCATTTTACAAAATCATTCGGATTTTTTTTATTTTCAGTAATTTGATTTTTCTACGCTGCATCCGAAATGTTGAGAAAAGTGTTCCAAAAATTTTTACTCGGGGACTTTTGTTTCAGTTACCTACGTGATATTGTACGTTAAAATTTTTTGAATGAATCCTAACGCCTGATTCGATGAAAATTAGGCAATCGAAAAAGTATCACTGGATTGTATGTTATGTATCAACAAGAAGAAAAAAGAATTATTCAATCAACATACATACTATAAAAAAACGTGCGTGACTTTAGTAAATGATTTGATCGTATGCGCCAAATAAATGACAAATCCAAGAAGGTTCCAAACGCTTTACGCAATAGTCGTTTCATTGACCTTTTTCTTACCATGTAATGGCACGACACGTACTAGTAATTAGTAACTAGTCTAAAGTAAAAATTAAACTGTTAAACTACCATACAACAATTTTTCATCACCGTAAAATGAGTCAATAATCAATACAAAAGGTTACTAGTAATTAGTAACTAGTCTAAAGTAAAAATTAAACTGTTAAACTACCATACAACAATTTTTCATCATCGTAAAATGAGTCAATAATCAATACAAAAGGTTATAGTATCTATGCTGGAAAGCCAATAATAAAGTCCCTGAATTCTTTCCTGTCGTTCACTCGAAGCAACGCAATAAATTTGTAATAACTTGACTGTACTTTGAAAAATGATGAGGAATGTAAAAAAATTAAGACAGAGCTCTGATCAAAACGCCGTGAAAGGCAGGAAATTCCAAATTTCACCGGTATACATTAAACTTTCGAAATTGGTATATTCGTTTATTTACTTATAATAAAAGCGATAATGGTATTTATGTGTTTAGCTAATTATTGCCGAATACCAGTCACGGACTTTCATAGCAATCAAGATAATACTGTTATATGATCATCCACCTGTAGGTCACACGTACGTGTGATTTTCACGGGAGGCGTAATCTATCCATGTTCATGTAGGCGACACGTGGCGCGGCGAGTGGTCACGCTTTGAATTAAAATAGCAAAACACTTTAGTTGTATATGAGCATTTAACGGTATTTATTGAAAACTTTTATAACGGGCAATGCCTGTCGCTATGCGGACGTTCGATTTGATTTTTTTTTACGTAAACTCCCTACTCGACAGCATCGTCCATGTAACTACCTATTGGCCTCTGACGTATAAAAAGAGAGAGCAGCCACATTGACTCTTGCAGTTTTCAACCAAGGATTTATAAGGATGGTGCGTTTCGTGGCCACTGCACTCGTTATTTTGGTAGGAAGCGCCGTGCGTCCCCAGGATATTCGAAATGGGATAGTTTTGCATCGCACAGCAATGCCATCTGGATCACATCCGGAATCCAGAGGTGAATGTAATTAAAAATGAAATAAAAGTCTAAAGGAAATAGGACGAAACTATACTGCAATTAAATAAAGAAAAATAACAAGAAATCTTTCTATGTTTCACAGAAGCAGCTATCAGCAAGACACTACATGAGATTTCCAATGGTCATTTTGAATCCAACGATAGCAACCTGATTGCTCGTATTAAAGAGAGTATCGTAGCTGCTGCCAGAAGCGTTCCTGACCCTGCGGATTCACTGGAAGTTGGTGCCAATCGTGCTGAAGACTTCGTCTCAAGTCTGACAAGCACTTACATAACGGCCATTTTGAGAGCTACTTCCGCACCGGAAGCGCAACGAACCTTGGCAAGATTTCAGGATTCCGTTCAGCAGATCGTTGACTTTGCCAAAAGTGGTAAATTCCTAACTGGTCTTGCTTAAGTCGACTTTTCGATAATCCCCTTAGTTAATTATCTGTACGATTAATCAGCACAGTTGGACCGACTGAAATTAGCTTGTCAATTTGATTTCTGTTCCATAGTCAACTTCGGTTGGTCAATTTGAGTGGAGTAGTTTTGTGTATACGTATATATACATGTCGATGGCGATGGTAAAAAATAATAGTATGAACCGAAAATGGGACAGTTGGACGTCATAATTTCGTCATCCGATTTCTAGAAATGTGGCGACGATGATGGCTACTCTCCTTTTTTGCTATTTTTTTATTTGCGAAGCGAACGCAGCGAGAGGATTATTCTCGCGAGCATGATTCAGACAGCGCACGACCCATTGTGTATATATATGTTTGTGTGTACGTATTGTGCATGTGTAATGGCATGGATTCATAATCTGGCGATGGAGGATCTCCGACCCGCGCTGGCCGGAACTGCGCCTATGCTCGCGGCGGAAGTGCCGCTGCCACATGTAGTATTATAAATTATAATGCCCTTACGGGGGTTTTTCTTCTTTTTTTTATTCTTATAAATTTGCATTTAAAACACCGTAATGGTATTGTTGCCTCGGAATTGCCAAACTCGCTTTTGATGCTAATAGAGCATGCAACTATTGAACGAGTCTGGTAGATATCATAATTTTAGAATCATCGATAACTATTGTATAATAGCACGATAAAGATAGTGATAATTGATCATGACTAAGTTATTCATAATATTGAATTAGTCAGCAAAAGAAATTTCTTGTTAACCAAGTACAACGTCTATAGGGAAAATTCGATAGACCAAGTGTCTGTAAGTTCTAATAATCAGGAAATAATAAACTAGCATCTATACATATGAGGATATGAGTAAATATGATTGACGTAATGAATATTCTGTGTTTTTATATTATTGCAAGCGGACATTTAATGACACCGTGAATTAATTTAATCAACAAAATATGGAATTATTAAAGACGATCTCGTATGGTGACAGAATATTATTTTTTTGAAAAGTGATTCAAGCACGACGCAACCAGAGAAAACAACATGGAGCCGATTGTGTTTTGTTGTTGAAAGAAGGTAATAAACATCGCGCGCCATAGCTACCGTACCAGCTAGAGTAGCCACAACGACAACGAGAAACAATGCTGCATTGTTCTAACAAGCACAAGTTGTACCAACCAGACAAAAGTATCAAACCCAACAGAAGTGAGTGAGAGAATGAAAGCTTAAAATGTGCCGGGAAATGTTTATCGAATTAAAATAATTAAATTATATCAGATATTAAGAAAAATGCTATAATTGCATTTATATTTATCATAAGTAAATATAATTTTCACTACATATGATAATTAGACCTGGCAGTCTTCCTGTTGCATTTAATTGCAAAGGATCTTTATGAATTATAATATAGCACCTTTGGGTAGAAAAATCTCGTGAAAGCAATGTGCGCATGCGCAGAAGGATACGTTGTAATACCGAAAGCGGGAGCAGCATTCCGCAAGCATAACTTAAGCGAGCCCTGAGCTCACGAAGTGAAGACGGGTCACGACGCCATGTGTGCGGCCGGCCAACCACACCCACCACCTATTTATTTATGTCTACCACTCCGCCGGCTTTTTCTCAGATCCCGCTGAGCTTTCGTTTGCCGAACAATGCTCGCTGCTCCCGGCACAATATTGCAATTTCTCGAGACTACCCGGGAAAACTTGAAGGATTCATACGTCCATTTTCTTAACACCAAATTCATATTAAATCTTGAAAATTATGTTTGTGTGACTTCGACGTTTTTCAGAGCAACGGAGGAAGCATTGCGGGAAACTTAAAATGCTACAGACGTACTTTGCGCTGGTTTATGATGACGATGATAAGATTGACTCGCTATAAAGTGCATTCAACGATAAGATAGACATCGGGTGGTAAGAAGTGAAGAAAAATAAGGTAAGAGGAAGAAAGATGAATATACAGAAGCAAGGAGTAGTAAGTCTTATTAATAAACGCGGAAGAGGATGGCACGCATGCGCATACCAACTCCGTCGGTAACAACGTGTTGATGATCTGGATGTCAGTGTCTCGCATGGTCATCGCACCGTGGGAATCAACCGGGCCGTCCTTAGAGTCCTTACCACGACTGGAGGATTGCCAGCACACACTTCCCGACTGACATCCTACTCTCGCGGACGATTGCACTGCCAGTATAAAGGTAAAGATTGTACTGCTAGTTGCTCACAGTCTGAAATAAAGCCGGGGATCTGGAAAAAGGAAAAGTTTCTGAAATACAGGGGCCCGAGTAAATGCTCTTCTTCCTTGAGAGTGTTCATCTCGTCAATATTTTTAATTGAAGTAACAAGGAACCTTGAAAATCGTAAGTAAGAAGGATGCCCTTCCCAGTTTGATTTCCTGTCTCATCGGAATCGTCCCGCTCAGTGTCTTCCGACACGGCGATGGCAGAACCAGTGCGCATGCGCGGCGTGCACAACATAACCAAGAAAGGCGAAGAGCTCGGAAGCCTTTTCCCGTTCGGTTTGCGATGCTGGCTTTATATCGCTCTAATCGTCTCGGCTCTTGGAGTTTCTTAAATGTAATGAAGGCAATTATCGTGTGCGCCGACAAGCAGAGTGTGACGGGATTGTTGTTACATTACATGGCAGCAACGCGGTGGCGTTGGACGCCGCGACGGCAACATAGGATGGGATAGGTAGCGCGTGGCAAAATGCCTCTCCCTCCACCGATCTTTAACCAACAGGACCACCACCATCGCCGCCTTCCTAGCCTTAACTACTTTCTTATTCGTTCGCCAGGGCATAATATAACGCTCCTTACGCACGCTGAACGCTCCTAAGGAAGACTCCCCCGAGAGGAACTGCGGGTCAGAGACTTCTGGCATATTTACCACTACGGAACATATGCAGACTCGTGGCTCGTGCCTAGATACATTGGCGTCTTACGAGTCAAAATCATGTAGGTATTTTTCAAATCTTTAATTCTTTATCGTATCTACCGTTTTTCTTAAATTTGTCTCGTCATTTATAAAAAATTCATTTATACAGTTCTCGTATAATATAAATGCCAATCGACAGAAATATCGTACATAAAGGATTCAGGACTCGCGAAAGGCTTCTAGAAAGTACTACCATTATGTACTTTCAGATTTTGCAAAACGATATCGTGCACCTTTACATACGTGTCTAATTTATTAATAAGTTGGTGAAAAAATTCCACCAACTGTCATTAAAAAATGTACAAAAAAAATCTACAATTTATTCGTAATTAGTATAACAAACTGTTATCACCGTATGGCATCAGTTTTCTCAGAATCCTCAAATCTCGAGTAACACCCTACTTACTTTTATAGGTTATGCTACGCATCGTATGCTAAAATCATTAACGATATGCTTATCATTCATTAATGTTATCTTTATTGTAATTAATAAATTTGTTGATGCAAAGTGATATTAGTATATACAAACTTAGTGTAAACTATACAATAAATAATAATGGTGATTTCTCTGATTTATTTAGGGGACGTTCGACGCCGATGTGTTGCTAATGAGAAACAACCTAGAGATGGAGACGGATTGGCGCGGTGCGGAGTAGCCTCGCTTATGGTCCGGTGGTGCCCGAGGAGCATAACAGCTCGCAGAGCATAACGCCACGAGCCATCATATCCTCCTCCCGGTAAGCTGCACTATGGTGTCTCTTCCTCCCTAGCGTATACTCCTCATCCCTCCATCTACCTCTTCGTAATACAGAACGCACGTACACATTCACCAGAAATACCTACTTCCGCGAACTAGATCGCCCGGTAGATATTAGGAACGCGTCTGGCCATTGCGGCAAGTGGTCATTGTCCACCGGGGACGTGGCAGGAAGTCGCCTCCCGGAGACAGGAGATTTCGTACGGATAATTATTGTGAAACTTTGTCAAGGAGGGGGGCAGGGAGTCACCATTGTTGTATCGAGGTTTAGCGCGATGTAATTACGAAAATCTACGACGGCTGAAAAATTAATGACATTCAACGTACATCTTTCTCTTGACCACTCATTCTTATTTTACAGTAAAGACTAACCGGTATACCATTAACGGACGTTGTACGGTTATTGAATCATTTTTACTGCGAATGTAAGCTTTGGTTAGGATAAAATAATTTTGTCGATGACATCTCTATTTTGGTGATTTTCAGATTCTTCAGATGGAAATCTCTTTCTGGCCGTTGGCTTAAAACTTTGTCGAATATCCTGTGTTGGAATGGGCCTTTTCCGGTCTTCGTTTTCACTTGGTCATCTTTCTCCTTGGTGCATATGGGACGTTACCGAACGTTACTCCAGGAGTGGAGTTAATGCTTCAAAGTTAGAGCGAGTTAGCTGCCGTCGTGGCTTGAAGGTTTAAGGAAGAAAAAAATGATCCTTAGGGCAGCACCTGACCGGAAGTCGTTACAGTCATTAACATCAACCTCGTGCTTTACCTGCCTACTTCTCCCTCGAAAAGGGGATGTTCTCAAGGAACTTCAGAAACATGTAAGCATGACAGTATTATAGGATATATTTATGTAAGTGAAGTAGAAATGTTGATTTAGAATTTCTGCAGGATTTCCTTTAAAGATAATAATGGCTTTTATTTACTCTATCCTTTAGCTTCTTTTCAGAATCTGAAATTCATTGGTAGTGCTGTCAGTGATGCTGTGTTATTATTTATGTACTGACATCTCTTTTAAAATAAATTTTGAAACTTACGAATTTTTATTGTAAATTTTTAAACATGTCTATAGACTAACATTACGAGCAATATTTTCTGTTATTTAAAATCAACTGAACTCGATGATGCTGTCAAGAGGCTTAATAATTCCGGGACAATACGCCAGATGTCGCTGAGAAGGACCTGTCCTAGTTCCGGAAAATTCCGCTGGGAGGTGTGGAACCAATTTAACACTTAAAAATGCATTTTCGCGAAGAGAATTATTCGACAGTTTATTTTTATGTGAAGCGGTTTATTTATATGTGAGGAGTACAAAGTAGTGAGAATGTAAAATAGCAGCCACTGAAATACCAAATAAATGGCCGACATAATGGTGAAACGTAAAGGCGCGTACGCACAGGCGGGTTTAGTTCTACGGTAGCGTCAAGAGAATAAGAAGGCCTGTGTAAGGACGCATAATAGCAGGATGTTACAACGCCCGTGTCCGGTACATAAGTATCTGGTTTCATAAATGAAAGTGTCTTCATTCATAGATACATATTTCCATACAATTGCGACTATTGGTTCGTATCTTATGATATCGCTATTATTTGCGGTCCCGGCGCATTACATATGTACATAGCACCATTATATACAAATTCCTAGTAATGCGAGTCCACTGCTGCATTAATGATAAAGTTATTTAGATATTGCGATATTACGATTCTACGGAACTTCACCTAATAAAAAATAGTATAGTAGCTAGAATCTACATTATATACATATATTGATGTCAGAGCACATAACGGCGTCAATAGACAGTAAATAGATTCAGGATTCTCTTCAGTAACTTCTGTTATAAACGAGTTATATACATTTTTATTAAAACCGAATACATAAATATGTATTACATATGTGGACTCCTTACTCCATCAACACTTCCGTGGCTGTAATGCTAATGGCATATATAGTATATATGTACGAGTTCACTGGTAAAAATCTCTAAAAACATAAAGTATATACATACACATAGCTACCACCGTGTACATAGGAAACCATTCTTTCTAACATTGAGAGTCCAGACAGGAAATCTCAGGCGCACCCACCGAAACACCCCACTCCCTACTGGACTCAATTTAATGTTGCGTTTCCTCCCGGACGATAAGGGACTATACAATTTTATACGTAGAATTGACTCCAGCATCACGTGACTTAATGTGCACGATTTAAGTTTTGGAATCTGTCAGAAAACTTCAATCTGAAACAAGAAATTAAAGTTATGAGAGCATGTGTCAATTATTAAAAAAAAGTTAACTGTCAAGTCTTGTTTACATAATAGTGTTTTTATCGTTTATCGCAAAATTTGGGTAGGTACGAAGATTATACGTCCGACCAAAATTTTATTGGGTTGGACATTGAATATGCACCTTTATCACAGGTGGCATTTTGTCATCGTACCATAGCGTGGAAAAGTCTCACGGTGAGCAAGGGGTGTGGCGGGGAATACCGGTATAAATTTCATAAAATAATGCCCTGCGTACATAGCTGCATATTCATTTTTCCGGAGGGTCCTGCACCGCGGCTCTGACGGCGCTGACTACATATGTATGAGCTTCTGCTGGACGTGCGGTCATGCCTCGGCGAAAGGCCTCTCTATTTTACTCCATTTTAAAATACTTTTTATTCATTTTTTCTTCCTCCCGCGACCCTTCCATTTGAACAAATAAATATTACATATCCAACCAAAAGAGTCAGCATTTCCAATGATTAGCGATACACACGTTTCCCTTCAGTTCTGTTTCCAACTGTGCTAACAAATTTTCCCCAACAGGTAACTGCACAGCAAAAAATATCTATTTTTGTCACTAGTACCAATAACTAATAGAAAAAATAATATAAAATGATTAAAAACTTCATCAATGTATTCATTTTCTTCAATAAACACCTTTATCCCTGTCTAACAGTTATGGCACTCAATTACTTCCTCTCTCTCTTTCTTTTCTCGAGAAGCATTGCCACAAGCCTGATACACAATGCTATTAATTAATTTTATAAAGTGGCAAGTAACAATGAACAATAACGAGAAATAAGAGAAAAAAGAAGTAACGAGTTAAGTAACTGTACCTGCACTGGTCTGCCACGACCCAAATCGCGGGAAGCGACGAATCTAGAATCTAAAGTTGAGTGAATCGCGAAAGGCAGATACACATAGAAACGCTGCGCGCTGCTCTTGCGCATTAAAGAGCAATTAGCCGCGGCTCGCGAGCACGTTGATGCCCGGAAGCGATAGAACACGGCGCGCGTGCCATCCTTACCTTACCCACCATTACTTACCTTGCTTACCTTACTTAGCCCAGTTCCACGTGTCTGCCAAGCGGACCTACCCGGTCGGCCGCTATTCGCAAGGAAGGGGATATCTGGTTGCACCTCAACAGTAACACCGCAGGTACCTTGCTGACGTATACATTGCTCCTCGTTACATTGCCTGCTGTACGTTCACTCAATTACCATCACCGACAATTCATTATCGCAGAAACCGCATCTAGCTCATTGGACCCTACGCCACCCCTTCCCCTCCCACAATCCTTAATTAACTCCTCGACCGGATGATAATTGCTACGGCGCACCTGATGATCAATTGTCCAGCATTAGTGACAATCATTAGGCCATTACTACCTCGTTCTGTATTATTGAGAAAAAAACAGGAACATTTTTCTTTAATAAGGAGAAACAAGATAAAAGAAATGCAGATTTTTGTATGGACATTTTATAATTAATTGTGATCATCATGTGCTTGCAAAATTTCTGTTATATTTTTTAATAAGGATTTTAGTTACGTTTTTGTATATCGGCAATCTTGTATGGAAAAATAATGTATGAAGTCCATGTGTATTACAGTAATTGACAATATGCCTGTCGGTTCTAGACTGGATGCTCGTAGAATCTATAAAGATATGAAAGATCCAGTTAATAATGTCAAGTTTACACAGCAACATTTTTTCCTCTTTTTGTTATTTTATAAAATACAGGAATATTCTCACCTTGCCAAGATCGATATCATCCCGTAACGCGTTATAATACCTACAGGGTGTCGTTATAGATACATAACCGGTTCTGCATCTTGCACGATACTAGAAGTTGTCAACTTCAAGGGGTAATGAAAGTTCCTGAGAATTTTCCTATGTTGCGAAAGAAGACATTAAACTACTTTTTTTTGGTTATGATAATAATTCTTATATGCTATGGCGCGAGGTCTTACGATCGCTTTTCCGTCGTTTGAACGTTCAAAATGATAATCCAGCATGGATCTTCAGGTCATGGTATATAAAGTATCGACGCGAAATAGAACCTCTTCGAAACGTCGATGTTAACTGGCTTACAACTAAAACCACTCCCAATGTTTAATATTCATTTATTCGATAGCGTATATGCACCTCGGTGGCTTGTAGGATTTACCTTGCTTGCGTACTGCGCTTTGCCGGTACCTATAGTACTTGCGTAGTTACTAACAAACGCATAAACGTACCGGTAGCGGCCAGTCCCGCAGGATGGCATTGCTTGTATGCATCGCTTAGTACCTACCTACTACCTACCTAACCTCTCTCTACCAACCTACCTACCTCGATAAAAACCATGATGAATTTAAGAGGGTTTCTTCTGCACGCTTAACATGTACACGCATGCGCACTCACGCATCGGCTAATTGTAATTTATGCTCAGTTGACACACTGATCCTCTATCCTCCTTGCACTCCTATATAATCGAAGGTATATTTTTGTATTTGAATCGAAACGGTTAAAATTGTGTTCATAAAATAGATTAAACATGACGTTCTATTACGAAGGGATGATTGGAAGGGTTCTTATAATGCCTATAGAGAATTATGCAAATTATGGGGATAGCGATGGATGGCCGATAGCGATACACCCTATATTTTTGTTAAGAGAGGGAAGAGAATTATCGAGCGGCCAAGATAAAAGGACCTGGTGCAAAGCCGTAAAGCAAAATGGACGTGGCTCTAGTATTTTATGCTGATCGATTTGTGGTGATTTTACAACTTCGAACGTCTATGGTTGCGCGCATTGTGATGGACGTTCAAACGAACCGCTATAGTTTATATCCGCTATATAAATCCAAAACAGAGCTTTACATATATCCGACAAGGGATTCCAAGCTAGAAATTGCCAATAGTCACTCGTTGCTCAATTCTTTTTGGGTAGATTCTTTGTTTCGATCTTATATTTTTTTTTATTTAACCTTCCAGGGGATCATGGCGTCAAAATAGACCGATTGAAGTTAAGTTCATATTATCTCTTCATATCGTTCCAAGAGTATAACGTCCTGTTTATAAATTTCTTGTCGATTTTATAGTCAATTCTCTAGTTGGTAATTAACAATTGTTATTAATAATCATGAATCAATTCTTCATTCATAACCGTTTATTAGAGAACATGGAAAGTAACAATTTCGGATGTGAAATAGAATGTGACTTTTAACATAGTTAATTTTATATCTGTACCAGTTAGGAAAGTATGACAGACGTTACCGGAAATATTTGAATTTTCGACAAAAAGATTTAGACACCACGACATCACGGTGCTCTATTGTTCCTGGGAGAATTTTCAAACGGAACGAATGTTGCGTATTGACATCCTTGAGTGAAGAGTTTAATTACTAACGGATATGGGCGAATTTCTTAATTAATTTTAAGAGTTAAGGCCAACGTTGATGAGCGATGAAGATACTGTTAACTGTTAATGCTTCCGGCGAAACTGTTACCTTGACGTTTAGCAGTTATGACGTCGGACTAAAGGATTCACAGGCCATTGGCTACGAGATGAGATACATCCATCCAATGTGATGTCAAGACATTCATTGTCAAAATGGAGAACGGCGGGAACGCACTCTTGCACGAAGAAATTATTATTTGTAAGAAATAATTCTGCTGAAACGAATTCTTGTATTTATAATTTTTACAAATAAAATATCCCTTCCGCACAAGGAGCATCTTTAGTTGAAAGTTTACATTTATATGTTTTCAGTCATATTATAATTGCTTGAAAGCTATATAATTTAATATGATGGTTTAATTTCATAGCCAATCTCGAATCGGCACCGTGCTACCGACGCATACGAAATAAACGTGTTTTTCATTGAAAAAATAACGTTCGATTTCTTATACCGGTTAGCAAACTCCTTATAAAAAAAAAGACAAACGCGTATTACGACTCAGTGACAAACGTCCTGTAATATGTGTTTCTCTAAGAGTGTAATATCAGTAAAGTGACTTAAAATAGTAACATTACGTATTTACTAATAATCTAAAATCGAATGTTTATTGTGGCGAAAATATCCAGTATCTTAAAGCTAACTTTGCGAAATTTTCAACCATTTTTCGCGCTTTGATTCCTCACATTCGAGTGATGTGAATGAACCAGCTAATTATTTATCACTAATGTTGTTACTTTTTGTGCTATTTACTGTAAAAAGATGATCACGTTCTTGCTTAATATTGTAAATTAAGATCGTCGAGGACGGAACTACTTTACTGCCTAGCAAAAAAAAAACAGAAAATTTGCAACAAATATCGAAAAACCCGCCTAAAATTTTGAGTGGCAAAAATTGCAAAATATACATAATACCAATTGACCGTAACATGAGTATTGTAACCACATACTGACAATTATTAACTACGAATGATAATTATCGACAGTGGCGCCATCGTATCAACGTTCCACAAAGCATTTCACGGTCGATAATTTACTAACATTGAATAAGCACAAACGGATGTCAAATTTGAATGTCGCGTTAGAAAACGAAGAAATATGAAAATATTCTTACTTATAAATTATCCCTATCAACGCTTTTCTATCCAATATAACATTATTATATATATATATATACATTTACAGACACCGCAGATGAAAAATATTTAACCGATCGATCAGATGAGGCATTTCGATCCCGCAGTTTCCTCGGTTGGTACGTCTTCAGCAGCCAGTGCAAGAACTTCCTCGCAAACGCGTTTATAAACCCAAGCATTTCCTTTGAGTCTCTTTCTACGGATTCCAACCAAAGGTTTAGTATCGGACACGCCCTCCATCAGACACACCTCCAACTCAAACGAACAGGTGTTTCGCGAAGAGAAAGGTCTGGCGTATTCCTTACTGTTCTCGGACATTATCAGTTCCGTTTCGCCGTGAAGAATAAACCTAAATTTTTGAATGTAATAGAAGTATCTACAATTTTTGCTACCGAACAAATTAAAACTTGCACATCATCTCGTAACTTTCTTACCCTTTTTGACGACAAATAATTCCTTTTCGATGAAGGGCACGACGCAATTGCGATAAAACATATTTTGGACAATCGCTTGACGTGGATGAGACATTGCAAAGACCCTGGATGATTATCATGGATTATGGACTTAATAATATGAGGAAGAAATTTGTAAAGGAATTGCAAAAAGATACGAACTTTTCCTGAGAGCGTGTTTGGCTGATCTGGATCATAATTTTCACTTTTTCCACGTCGCTTTGGCGTCAAAACGTGTCTCACTCGATTCAAACTACGCTCGAGGCCCATCATTACTTTACGGGCATTACCTGGTGTTAATGATTGGTGATCTCTGCACATGAAAATTAGTTAACATGCTGCGCTAATATAAATAATTATTTAATCAAATATGGCCTATGTTTCGCTGCTTACTTGGTATCTGAAGGTGTAATTGGTGTAGGGGTTGCAGTAAGCCTGTCCTTTTCCGCCTGCTTCTTTGTGGGTACTAAAAGAAGATAAATGGTTCTTTAATTTCTTTCTAGAAGAGATACGTGCCTGGCGAGCACTGATTCTTTACTCTAAATTGCATTTGTTTAAAAGTTTGTAGTAGCCATTAACGTCTTGGTAATTATCTACCCCGTGCACAGTCAATGTTACCATTAAGTAGAGTAAACAGCCACTAGGATACAATATTTTAAACCCAAAGCAACGAATTAGGGTTCAGTAATTAGGCTTTACATCTAAGAATGAATTAAACTTTCGACACTTTTACGTATTTCGGTAATTTCTTGTATTGTGTAATCGCTTAAGGAAATTCAGTCAAGTCTAAATATTTTTAGTCTGTTAATTCAATGTATTTAATAGAATAATACTTACTTGGCGATGAAATATCGTCTGCATCTTTGACTCTTAATCTTTTCCGCGCTGGACCATGAGGTTCCGTAAACTGAGTTGTTATACTTTTAGCTGAAAAAATGAGTATCGTATATTAATCAATAACGTTATCATATTTCTTCTAAGACATCTGATAATGAATAAGTTCAATTCGTACGGTTCTCTGGTGTTTTCACTAATACGCCACAGGGCGCATTACAATCTGGAGATATCCTATTTATTTTACTCCTTGGAGATTGATCCAGTTTTGTGATGAAGTTACTAATTCCTTCGTATTTAGGAGTCAATTCTCCATTCTACACAGGATATATTTTTGTTATTCTTAATATAGATAAATGCTTATGTCTCCAAAAAGAAAAAAAATGTAAGAAAATACGAACCCCTCCATTTCTAAATCGTGGCCTGGCTGCTGGTGTTATTTTAAAGGGAAGCCCTCGTATTTTTCTGTCAAGCAATAACAAATATGTTGCTGTTCTATAATCCGTTCTGTCGCTCTTCGCCAATCGCTCCCAAATATCATCGGTATGCTCCCCGCAAATAGCAGACATGGTATTCAATACCTCAGTATCCCTTTCAAACTGAATAGAGAAATTTAATGAAGCAATGATTTATAAAAAGATTGTTTACTAATAAATCATTACGTTGATTTTTTTGACAAACGTGACAGGATTTAAGAATCCAGCCGTTATCCATGGATGATTGCACAGTTCCTTAACAGTGATTCTCTTCTTTGGATCTGTTTGCAACATTGAACGAATTAATCGCCTGCTGATACTAGATAGCCAGCTTGGCTCGTCATATTTTCCACTCTGCAAATTACGAAATTATGCATCACAATTAGAAAGATTTTTGCTACCTAATACTCACAAGGATCTTTTTATATAGATTTTCTATACTATTGTCATCAAATGGAAGGAATCCACATAGTAGAGCATACAGAAGAACACCCATACTCCAAATGTCGACTTCCGATCCTGGAAAAAGTATATATAAATTTAAAAAATTCAATTATTTTCAAGTTATATGAAACACATTACCTAAATATTTGTTTCCTAGTATAAGTTCTGGAGCTGCATATGTTGGTGAGCCACATGAAGTATATAAATGAGATTGCATTCCACCCTTTGGTTTGGCACAGAGGCCAAAGTCTATTAACTTCAAGTTTTGTTCTCTATCGAGCAAAACATTTTCCTAAACAGAAAATAGATTGATATTATATTCTTATTCAGTAGAACTAATTACTTATATTTATTTACTTACAGGCTTGAGATCACGGTGTGCATATCCTAGGTCATGCAAATATGCTACAGCAGATACTATTTGACGAAAGAATTTTTGAGATTCTGTTTCGGAGAGTCTATTTTTTTCCACTAAAATTATTTAAGATATATTATTATCACTTACCTACTGAAAATTATTATTAAATTGTTAAATAATCATTAAGTATTATATATATCTCAATGGCCTATTGTCATATTTAACAGAAATAAAAGAATATACCTATATGATCGAACAACTCTCCACCAGAACAATATTCTATTACCATAAAATAATGGGTCTCTGTTTCAATGACCTCATACAGTCTACATATATGTTGATGAGACAAAGTTTTCAATGCTTCCACTTCCAGTTTCACTCTTGGTAAATCTTCCTGTAATGAAATATTATTATAGCGATACATAAGTTAATAAGCTATGTACAAACAAAGAAATGAATATACTTTATACCATAATGACATGTAAATATTAGTATGAACCTTTTGTCATATTAAATGGATATGATAAACTAATCTCTAGCCCAAGAACATAAGAAAAAAGTATTGATATCAAATAAACTACTTATATAGTTTTTTTTATTAGAATGAAATTTTATTTCAATCTTCACTCACGCCCAGCGCTGTCTTTTCCATAATCTTCACAGCAACTTTCTCTCCCGTGGCAATATGAGTAGCGAGTTTAACTTTTGCGAATCCTCCGCATCCGATGGTCTTTTCCAAATCATAAAGTCCCTTGAGTGCTCCATATCGAACCATTCTGCACTCAAATTGACACTTTACCAAGTAGGCCGTCCCTTTAAAGAGTACGTTTTAAAGCCGGCATCAACTTTTTAAACTTTAACTTCGTAACGTAAACAATTGTTGACAGCCAATCAAAATTGAG
Source organism: Calameuta pygmaea (assembly GCA_031762395.1). NCBI lineage: Eukaryota > Metazoa > Arthropoda > Insecta > Hymenoptera > Cephidae > Calameuta > Calameuta pygmaea. The sequence continues at coordinate 640,390 of JASANN010000475.1, forward strand.
AGTTAGCTTCTACTAGTGCAAAAGTTTTGTGTCAAAATATATGACGGGTAAGCTTATCATTTTCTATAGATTATTCAACATGTAATTAAATCTATATGTTAATGCTAATATTTACTACGAGTGCAATAATTAACTTATTACAAGTATTTAATTGTCACGTGACTATAAAACTTCTCATTGAACAAAGGACCTTCCAATACAAAATGTACGACCGTTGAATATATGAAATTTTCTATTGGTGTAAGATGGTGTAAATTAATACCGCTTGTAATTCCGGGGCGCTGGTAGTTTCCGGGAGCGACGTGCCAGAAATGGGTTTGACGTTTTGAAGTAAAAAATGTCATCTGCGATGAGAATGACGCTCGTTAATGGGTTGTGTTTACTTTTGTTTGTTACTAATACTATTGCTGAAAATAAATATTCTGCTGCCGCAAACAAACCGAAAGATGCGGATATTTCGAATCCATTGCCAGTCTCGTTAAGGGAACTCGATAAACCTTATCGCATGGCGAAATTGAATTTACTTTGGGCTAAAGCTAAACACGTACGTGTATTATGTTCTTTTTAATGAAGTTGTACGTTATAATCGTATTTATTCCAGCGCTTAACCGAACCTAAACTGCAATCGTTATTCAGTGATTTAAAGATTCATGACAAGGAGGAGATCGTCTTCAAACACATTAAGGCCGATGGAATGGATCCAGAAGGTCTTCAAGAAGCAGCACTTAGGAAAAAACTTATTGGTATGGTAACTTGAGTATATGGCATATTTGATACATAATTAAAGTTTACATCAACGTAATGTGTAGGTATTATGAGTACTTACGGCTTATTGGAACACTTTGCTGAAACTGATGATCCAGAATTGCTTAAAAGACACAAGGCTCTTAATGATGGTTCTAATTATGTGGCCAAAGATTTATTTAAGGATAAAAAATTAAACAAATTATGGGCTAAAGCTGAGTTAGCTGGATTTACACGTACGTAGTTCTTTTCTTGTGTTGAGTCATTAATACTATATCAGATTATTCAGCCAAAACGCACCACCTGAATATGGTTTTACCATAGGACTCAAATGACCATGCTAACTTCAGGTGGTGCGTTTCTACTGAATAACCCTGTATATATATCAACATTAATTGATTTCTTTTAGCTGAAGAACTCGATGCATTAAAAGAAGAATTCACACACCATCAAGAAAAGGTAGATGAATATATGAGTCTTCTACAAAACGTTCATAATGGAGATACTGATACACTTGAAAGTAAGTATATTTCAATTACGTAGACTAGTGTCGTTTGGTCTGATTTTTTACTGTTGTATAATTTTCATGTTTTAAATTTATAGACAGCATTCATGGAAAGGCTGAAAAATGGAACATGCTAGAAACTGAGGAGGAGCAAAATGATGTTTCTGGAAAAAATATGGATTATTTGTCCAAAGCAAATTTGCTCAGGTAATATTCAGTATTGACATTATTTAAATTTATGGAGAACATATCTTTACAGTTTTACTGACACAATTATAGGGAGAAACATTTAGAACTCAGAAGTGGATTTGATCGCCTAGATAGATTAGCCGCGAAGGGACCAAACCATAAAGAGTTTGTAGAACCTAAAGTACAAAGACTGTGGAGAGTTGCATTGGAAGCTAAATTTTCACCTGAAGAACTTGCATCACTGAAGGTAAGCAATATATACATAAGCCTGGAATAGCGACAATTCAGTATTGCTGTCGTATTATCATGGAACTTAATAAATTAAAAAATATATAGTGTTATTAATTTGACAAAAAAACTCGCGAATTCTTCTGTTTTAACAGGAGGAACTCTTACATTATGAATCCAGGCTGCTTAAATTACGTCATCTACATACTGAAGCGGCGTTGGAAGCTGCACGCAAAGGCAAGCCTTACAACTTACAGAATTCAACAGCGCAGCAACATATTAAAAAACACACAAGGACAGTTGAGAAACTTCACATGGACATTGAAACGAAAATCATGCAGAAGCATATAGAATTGTAACAAAATTTCATAAGGCAATAATACTCAAGCGTTCGTAATTATCAGTCAAATATTGATCGTGTAAATTGTCTAACACACTAACATGCTGAATGTTAAGGTGCAAACGTGGTATTTCGGTTTGTGTAGAATGTAAAATAAGAGAAAAGCCAAAACGATTCCTGTAAGATATATACAAATATTATATATCATTAATCCTTTGTGTTTTTTAAATTTTAGTAAATATATGAATACTAATATCATGAATATTCAACATTGAAATATTTCAATATTTTCCTAATTCTATAATATTTGTTATAATATCATTTAACAGTTGTATTACTTTAACAAAATTATGGTAATCAATATGTGAACACATGTTACATCAATATCTCCATAGTGATTACCAAACGCCATGTATGAAACCCTTGTGGTTATAAACACATGCCATATAAGCAGTTCATAGATCAGTAAATTTTTGCTTGAATCACAGTACACTAGTTTTTCATAAGTTTTCAGAATTGTAATATTTAATCAGCAAGACGTACATATTTTAAAGAGTAATGGCGACAGTTATTCACGAGCGCACCATTCCTTCAATGGATACTCTTATCAAATACGACAATCCTGTGCTGGTTGCAACTCACCCAGAAAAGGTTCTTCCTAGGTTCTGATTTTATACAGTACCATTCATCTTCTAACCAAAGTATCATGAATATTTTGCATCAAAAAATATATTAGGTTGCCAAAGAAACAACACCACTAAAAGTCGGAGTTGGTGCTTGTAAAATACAAAGCACTGCGCCTACGGTAGACCTTCGTCGTGAAACCGTGGAAATTCTCAATGGAATTTTACCACCGAAAAAGTGGGTGGAAGATGGCCAGGAATGGACACAACAGGTGAGAATAAATAAATTGTTATCGAAATTTAAGCAACATCCTGCTTAAAGAGACCAAAATGTACAATTAGATTTCAAGCACTCCCGCAACTCGATTGGACGTAATTAACCTGCAAGAACAATTGGATATGAAACTACAGCAAAGACAAGCAAAGGAAACTGGAATTTGTCCTGTTCGTCGTGAACTTTATACTCAGTGCTTTGGTATAAAAATGAGTGTCATTTTGAAAAAAAAAACAAGATATTGTAATTAATCATTACTTAGCACGACGAATGTTACTTATATTTCTCGTAATTTTCACAGATGAAATAATACGACAAGTCACTGTAAATTGTGCAGAACGCGGATTGCTACTGCTGAGAGTAAGGGATGAAATTAAAATGACAATGGCAGCTTATCAAACACTTTATCAAAGCAGTATCGCGTTTGGCATGCGGAAGGCTTTGCAAGTACGAGTTGCTTTTAAATGACTTAATTTCACAGTATTATTAAAAAAAACATTTGCTTAAGGCAGGCTGAGCAAGGTAAAGAAGACTTGATAGCAACCGCCGAAGAATTACGAGTGGAAAAGGCAGAACTCGAAAAAACAGTAGCTGAACTGAGACAAAAATTCGAACAAGCCGAACGAAGAGCTGCCGAATTACGTGAAGCTGAAGATAAGAAGCATGCAGAAGAAATTCAATTTCTTAAAAAAACAAATCAACAATTAAAGGTATTTTCTATACGATTAATTTAATTTAATTTTCTAACTATGAGTAACGAACACTATGAATGGCCCCAGTTCTAGCAATAATACAATTTCCACTACAATCAACTCGTTTACGGAAATGATTATTATATCTTTATTTTAGACTCAACTGGAAGGAATAATTGCACCGAAGAAATGAGCGCTCTTCAATTAAATTTATTTATTTTGAAATACGAATGTACTGACTGAATTGAATGGAATAAAAAAGTTATGAATTATACACTGTGCCACTGGTAATTATTCTTTCACTTTTTTATTACAATAAGAAGTCATAGCACTGAAATTATGTTTATTCCCGAAATTGAAGCGAATCATATAGTCGTCAGGGAAATACAGTAAAAATGTATTTTATTGTATTATTTCACTAAAGCGGAACGATACATAATCGTAATAATATTCGACAAGAAAAATAGAAAAAAATTCAATGGAAGATGATCTTTCGAGGAGTATTTGCCTTGCAATTATTTTTTTTCTTTTTCGTAGTAAAAGGCTTGCTTAATTGTTCAGCACCTCATTTGAGAATATTATGTTTATGATTAAACAAATCCTCAAAATGTGACATTTCGATTATAGTTATACTTAATACCTAAGTTATAAAATATATAAATATTGCTTATCTAAAGACTATAGCTGCTCATAAATAAATATATATATTTTCATCCTAAAATATTAAATAGTTTTTATTATTCATCATCCAATGTACCTTCAATTCACTTCGTGTCATCGGATTATTAAAATGGAAAAAATTCTGCCTAAATACTTATATAACGGCAATGTCCAATAATTACACTTCTTAATTTTATTTATTAGCAATACTAATTGTTCTAAAAAAAAAAATAATTAAATAATTCATCAGACACAAATTTATCAAGAACCGTATTAGAATTGCAGAATTCAATGATATATTTGTGCTCTAAACAAAATTACAAAAGATAGCTCAATCCTCTATTACCAGAAAAAGGACAGTGATAAGTCAAATTAAAATCTTGCCCTGTTAGGGACACCACTTCGCCTTTGATAAAACCGTTAATGATTTCCAAGCGGAAGAAATAGACACAACGATGCAAGCAAGAAAGATAAGCTTCATAAAATTATTATGCAAATTCTAATATTAATGCATTACTTGAAATCAATACTTCCTATCAATAACGTCAATCATTCATGACATCATTATACATTATTTCACAAATCTTAAAACCTCTGGCAACCGATTATGTTTCTAATGAATTCTACAGAAACAAAATTACGCGTCATGACATGCAAAGCCGCCGCATTTTGACGCGACAAGAATCTCTATGAAAGGACATACGCACAGTAGACAACCATTTAGCTATCCGTAGAAATTTTATTTCGTATTAAAAAATCGCATGCCTTTATTAACGATTTTAATTCTTGCACGATGGCATTACTAATGAAATATATATTTTTTTAATGTGGCTTCCAGTGACCTCATTCTAAAAATACTTTAGTTCACAGACAATGTGAGTTATTATGCATGTGTTTCCTTATACTCATATTTTGTAAATAAGTGCCATTCGAATGCCTCTAAGCATTCATACATTTAACGTCAATCAATTAAAAAAAATACAAATAACGTATCCGCACGCTAAATAAAGAAAGTACACGTACGGTTTTGTACATACATTTTATTTATGTACCCTCAACGTAATTGATACGTGGCATTTAATTTTTCATTTTTAGAAAATTGGCACTTTATGAATATTTACTTATTAAACAATGTCGCAGTGAGAAGTTTGTGTAAAATTTGTGTAATGTTAGAATATATGTATATGTCCCAATGTATAATTGTTTCTGTTGAAAGTCCATAGCTATATAAAAAAATAGAAAATCAGGGGTTATGGACGTAATAAGTGTGAGGGGAAAGATTTCTAAAGAGTTTCTGTATATATGATTTAAGCTATTGGTCCCTTTCTCCTAATCCCGCTTTCGTAATTCACCATCGATAACTCATTATTTACTTCATACCTATTTAGCTTTACTGTTTACTTCTCTTTCAGCACGCATGCACAGTTGCAGGTCGTGTGTCACTTCAACAAGTATGTATCAACAATACGGAGTGGTTAGATATGAAAATATTGTATATATATCCAATATAAAATAATACACTTAATTGTAAGGCCTTTAAGTTATGATTATTACTATTATTACCGCGATGGCGCCTTCTTAGAAACACTTAATATTATTAGATGCTCCGTGATACCTGTTTGCAACCCTTTAGAGAAGAATTTAAATTATTATCGTACGACACCTTCACATATTTTGACGCATAGAAAATCTTTCTATTAGGCATATTTGTTAGATTGCGTAACCACAGATCATACAAGTATACTTCTTACATGACAGTGAGAAAATTTTTAATTGATACTGAAGATATCGATACCAGTCAAATGATCAATACTTAATAATTAGCACTTTATAAGTAGCACGTAGATCACTGTTATATAACGTTACCACTTTATAATACAGAAATTAATCTGTTTAGCATATCGAGAAAGAAAAAAGATTATCTTAAAAAAACTATTCTCAAAAAGGTTAATAAAATACTGTAAAATCAAATGTCGTGGGATCTGTACACATATGTTGAAAAAATGCTATGTAGATAGAAGAGTTTGGCTACTTATTATTAAAGTAAAATAAATAAAATACTTTACAGATTATCTGCTTATGTGTGATTGTTTCTGTGTGTATGTGTAATTGGGTATACGCGTTGCACACCTGTCGCCTTATTATGATCATAATACTTTGAAGCTATCTAATTAATTACAACGGAGTTCACAATTTTCGCCAACCCATTCTGTGGTTACACATATTTTGAGTAACCTAACGTGACAATAACTTACACGCACCTAACCAAATCATTAAGCCAACCACGCGTTCACAGTGCGTGCTTAATTTTTTTTGTATTTTGGAAGGATCAGATTGTACCTTGCAGAAGAATTTTTTAACTTCAGCAGGTCACAACTTTACAATTAATAATTGACTGCTAGTTAAACAACGCTTCATATACAATTCAATTATTCTCCAATTGATATTTTATCTCTGAATACTGTTATCTTTTATACTTTTAATTAGTATTACTCTGTGTCTAGGAAGTACTAAGGAAAGATAATATATATCATTAGCAGTCTACAGCAAGTATCAGTTTCAGACTAAATTATATGATTAATTAATCACAACCACTGTGATGTACTGATTATATGAAAGTAGGAATGTGTACTTCATATGTATATGAGTTGATGTCAGAATCAAATGGTATCGACTTATCAAAGTTTCCATCAACGAAAAAAAAGTGATACATTTCAAAGTTTAAGTATTTTTCCAAGTCAAATAAACCGATCACATTCAAGGTCTGAATAATACTTGTAATAAACTTAAAATAAATAGTGACATAACAGAGTACCTTATGCCTTCATACTTATTGTACTCGTAACCATTCTCAAGTAGCTTGGATGTGTACTTAATCCCTCAGTTATATATCGGATGGATTAAAATTGGACAGAGACCAATTAATCAAGTTCCCTAAACAAATGATCTATCAAGAAGAACGCAATTGCACCAATAGTGTCGCGTCGCTTTGTTAACAAAAAATAATGTCAGTTAACAGATAGCGAATAATCAGCACGTTTCGAAAAACAAGATGATACTTTTTCCCAAACATGCGTAATATAATTCTAAATGAATTTTGCACCAATAGGTTCAACGCCGTCAGGATTAAAAGTTCAAGACTTTAATGGCGACTCTTCTTTGAGCGCTTGGTTTTCCTCTTCTTGGAGGCGGCTGTGGCTACTGTGGTTGCACTGGCAGGAGTAGCAGTAGTGGAATCTTTTGGCGTGTCCGTAGGAATAATTAATTCGGCTTTTTCATCCAATGGCGTACTCACTACGGAAGATTGTCCTGTGCCCTCTTCGCTTTCAGTCCCAGCATCGTTCGCACCGTCACCCACACTCTCCTCCAATTCTTCCTCCGCATTACTTAGCTCCAGAGAAATGATCTTCTCGCGCAGAGTTTCAACCTGATCGTACAGACGTTATCTCTTATTAGAGATGTTGAATATATGACGATGACTTGTGCGTGACAATACCAAAATTATCAGCGACAATTATAAATTATTAGGGTACGAAAGTTCACGTCAGTCTCTTTTCTGCTACTCATGAAGTCTTATATTTATCATGTCTCATAAATCCTTGACCATTAATACAAAGACGAGTCTGTACTAGATCGTACGACATTCAAGACGCAGAAAATATGTTACACAGGATCGTGTAAGTCATATCAGATTCATACAATAACAATAACATAATGGGAACATTGGACGGACAGGTACTTCCAGACCCTAATAAAAATAACAAATACAGGTATAATCATGCCAAAACAAATTAGAAACCCATAGAAAGATAGAAAAGCATACCGATAGTAGAAGAAGGTATTGTCAATGATCAGTGGACATGAAATAATTAGCTCAAGGCAGTGTAGATAACATTCCAGGCGTGACAATTGGAATCTTGGAAAAAACATTCAACAATCAATCAAACAATCATAACCGATTAAAATAGTAATCAACATATGGTTCATGTCAACTTCAGGCCATGCATATACCCAAATAAAATACAGTAACGTGCAGTACGCGTACGCGCTAACTAGAACTCGAATGATTCTTGATTCACGTGTGTTGCGACATAATAAATTCAAAGAAAAATATCTTACAAAAATATAAATCCCCCCCCCCCCCCCCCACGAACGCATCCAATCTACTTTTTTCCAATTTTTTCTAGTAACCAGTAATTTGACGTGTTCGCAAAGTTGGATAGTTTAACAATTGGAGAGGTCTAACGTAATCAATTCTACCACACAGAGAATTAAGAAATTTTTAAATGCCAATATACGTACATACGTATTTCCCTATGCCCCTGTGCGTGTGTGTGTGTGTGTGTGCGTGCGCGGGTGTGTGTGTGTGTGCGCGCGCGCACACAAGACGATCTGGTTTAAGTAAATGGTAGTGGTGTAGTGCTCTAATTGGATATTGGCAGTGATATTGATGGTGACAGTGGTGATACTGGTACTGATAGTGGTAGTGATAGTACCTCGCGCTCGATCAGCTTCTCCACGTATTCGACAGTTCGCACGCGACGTTCGCCGGTGACCTCGTCGACGTACTCTTCGGTGCGCCTAGTCACCTTCTCGTCCACTACTTTCTCAGATTCGCGTACAGCTTTTGAGGGACCCAACTTGCTGCGCACAGCAAGCTTAGGAAAATCAGCACTAGATGGCCGTAACGTAGTAAACTACCCACAGATAGACAGACAAACGAGATTCGCTTTAAGTAGTTTTTTTGGTCTAATTCTAACATAATTAGCGGGCCTCTTTCGCTTATTAAGAGCAAAACAAGCAATTAGTAACAAACCAAATTGTGTTAAAGGTTACGACCCTGACATTTCGAAGGAAGTATATTGTGGTTAATCGATTATTAATTTACGTTCAATTATAAAAATGTTTAAAGGTACGTATTTGTTCTTTAACTGGATGTGAAGATACTCACGTCCGACTGCTTCTCGTCCTCTTGAGAAGATGGCGCCACTGGTGGTGCTTCTTGGGGTAGATCAGGCTTTGGCGATGTGTCCATCATTTCACTCATTTTCTTTATCACTATTTGAGCTTGTAGCGCATCCTATTGGCAAAAGATAATAGTCATTATTGTTTGTTGTAATGACTATCGGTGAAAGTACTTGACAAAATAATGAAAAACGTTACACGAAACTTTATAAAAGTATTTTCTCCATTCTTTTGTTTTTATAAATAAGCATAACCAAGTAATTATGTTTCTTTCATTAATTATTATACTTACTTGTTCTAGGGACTTGAGACGCGCTTGTCGCCAAGCTGCGCGCTTTTCTGCTCTGAGCGCACGTTGCTCCGCAGGGCTGAGATGGCTCTCTTCGTCCTCATCGGAAATTAAACCCTGTTTAAAATAGTCATGATTAAGTTCAGCTATGTTCTAGTTTATAATTTGCAAAATAGATCAGCCTTTAATGAAGGGATAATAATTATTTTTTTATGTGATACAACAGCATACCTCCTGTATCATCCTCTCCTTCAATCGTCGCTCAGCCTTCGCAGTCCTCACGATGCTTGGTGCATTATGCAGAAGTGGATGGGAACTTCGCGAACTCAATCGGCTACTGTAAGTCAACGAGCAAGCATACTGACCAATCGAATTTCTTAGACTTAATATTTATTTATAAAAATTACAAAAGCATGTGAACAATACAGAGGCCAATGAATACGGGTGTACAAACTAATCATAATACAAATACTGTGTAAGATATAAAATAATCTACACTGCGAGTCTAAGAAAAACAAAAAAAAAGTAAATCTACTAATGACGTGAAAAATGGACGGCATTAAGATATTTCATGAGAGGTCTCATGTATGAAAAGTTAACAAAAAAGATTAAGTTTTTTATTCTGCCATCATTTTCTTGCAATAGTTATTGGTTTGGTGCTGATTATCTTTTTAAGGTTGAGTAAATAAAAAAAACTGCCGTCGATTTTCTCAAACCAATTTTTCATAATTCTAAAGCATACTGCTTCATTTCACGCTTGATGCAGCATAATATCAATTTCTACAATGATTATCATTGTGATTCGCTGAGCGTGAAATGCGAGTGTGCACCAAACGATCACGCATTTAAGCATAAGCAAAAGCGTGGACGACAATACTACAGTAGTTTTATGGTTCCAAGAAGAAATTATGATCTTCTTTAGGTTAAGACGATCGTTGATATACGAAATTTAATAAAAAGTTGCGAAACGATTAAAGTGGAAAATTATATACAAAAAGGAATAATCAAGAATTTCAATTCAATGGTATTTATAATACTTGATAAGATGACTCATTGTAATGAGAAAAACAAAGGACTGTGATAAGCTGTTAAATTTGAGAAAGCGTGGTAGTCGATAAGTACGAAACCCGTCGCAAAATTGTCGATATTCTACAATTAACAATCTTACTACAATTAAAATTGTTATTTGCTTCAGCACCTTGTTAAATTTTGTATCACCGAGCTACGACAAAAGCTCCTATAGCAAATATAAAAAAAATTATGCCACAAAAAAAACTAATGACTCCATTATATACTACTCTCCCCTAAGGTTTTGATAGTCAATAGATATATTATAGAATACATATGTACAGAGCGGGTAGGAAAAGCCAACCTGAGGGAAGAAATAATTTCTTAGATTCAATTCTTCTGTGGGAAAAAAAAGAAAAACAGGCATGCCCGTAGACCTTCTTGATTGAAAAAATGATCAATACTGTCGTCTTTATAGTTACTTGCCTAGATAGCTGGTAATTAAAAAAAATGAAAAGTAAAGGTACGAATGGATCATTTGAATTAAAAAGTTGTCAATAATTGTGACATCTTTTTCTCTAATAGACCCTTGTCCGATGAATTAATGGAAAAAGTATTATGGTAAAAAAAAATAAATTATGTCAAATGAATACTTGAACATGGATACGTGCAGGACAATATTTTTTGTTCTCTTTTGACTTACATACACGTCTGCGCAATTAACATTTCACCATACTTTTTTCGTCTGTCAAGTATTCGTTTGTACTTTACTTGTACGCGGAAAGTATATAAAAAAAAAAAAAGAAAATAAGTAAAACCAGATCAAGAAAGACACAAGATAGAAAGTGCGAAATAATAGGTCTGATCGGCTTGATGTGCAAGTGTGTAGATGGCAGCACAGTCTAGCTTACTTAGGCCTCCTGTTATCGTGATCCTCCAACGTGTCCTCAGATTCTTCAAGACCCTCATTTTCATCGAGCTGTGCCCAGGATTTCAGCTCGTCCCTGGTCAACGTCGCTATTTTCTTTTCTGTAACATTAGTGATAAAAACATTTTTAGCATGGCAATAATCTAAGCTTCGAATTTGTCGATTTTGTTTTAGCAAAATAATGTTAATTAATTGTCGTTCATTCCACGTGCAAAATTTTACAGTTATATATATTAATTATTAAACTGTTTAATTATAAGTTTTCATACCTTCTTCCTGTTTCATTTTTTCCACTTCGTCCTGACTTAGAAAACTGAACACTTTTTCTGAAATAATATAAATATCAAAGTGTCATTGCCACTGAGTTAATCATACTTTGTGTGATACCTATGCATGGTTTGTGCCTCTTACCCGTTTTAGGAGAAGGTTTTAGATGTTCTTCCATGGCACTTTCGAATAATCGTTTCCTATCGCTCACAGACATCTTAACCGGAGCAGGAGTGGGAGATGGTGTTGGCGATGGCTGCATATGCATCGTAAAAAAATAAGTGTTTTCTAATATATAAAATATACATACATGAGATTGAATCAACGTCAATTAATACCGGATAATTAATATAAACAATAATGTGAAGAATATTTTCAACCATAAAGTACATCATGTAAAATAATATCTGAATCTTTTAAATAATTATTAGGTCTTCATATAAGAGGCTAAAACATGAAAACTTCAACAGTTTTTATAAAAAGTTTCCTTAACTGTCATTAGTTAAATATATCAAGTAAACTGTGCTCTATTCATAACAGAATTGAAAATTGCAACGATAAAAAACTATCTAAATATACAATGGACTTTAGACAAAAAATATTGAAAGTTTTATATAGGCTCAAAAAAAGTATGTTGAGAAAGAAACCATCCCGTGTAAATACCATTTTAAAAAATCTGACCACCATGAAATACCTCGTCAGCCATGCACAGTCATTAGTTATTAATAATCCTAGTTTGTTAGTAACCTTGAAAGAAAATCCAAATGCCATTATTGAACAATAACATTGTAAATGCAAGATGCTTGACAAATTCTCATTAATCATACTTGGCATTATTAACCCAACAAACACATTAAATCTTAAATCCAAAAAATATATTAACAACAAAGACCAAATGATAAAGATTAAATAAAATAATAGTTATGTATATGTATAAAACCAAAATCCTATATAATTACACTAACGTTAAAAGTCGTGTTTGCTGGGACCTTTAAAAATAATTCTTACTTATTAACATTCGTAGAAGAAAATAAGTATGCGTAGTATCAGTAGTAACGCCTCGACATTAATTACACATGCCTTTTAGCGTGAAACCCACCTCAACCTGAACATTTCCATCTACAGAGCGTGCAATCTGCCTTTTGCTAAACGAAGCCTTGGGACCAAGTTCACCGGTGTAGTCAGGACTAGTAAGAGGCGTAGGAGGAAGTCGAAAACGAGAGTTTGAATATATAAAAGGATCATGATATGATTGTCTTTTGTCAAGATTCGTAGAATTATGGTCTACCAAGTGTGTCAATTTTGAATTAATTTCAGTTTGGTTCAGTAAGGATTGAGGACGTTGCTTTGGTACTAATTGGAATACATCAATTGATGTTGTCTTTGGCGAGTTCAGTTTTGTAGTACTTGGTAGTGTAGCGAATGTGATGTTGCGCTTTGGCGTGTTAATTATGTTTTTCTTTGGCGAAGGAAGGGTCTTAGTATCGATGGGTTCGGACAAATTCGTCGTTTTGGCGAAAACTTGGAAACGAGTCGTTGCCGGAGGGAGTGGCGAAATGGGATCATCGTCCACTGACGTTCCACCACCAGTATCCGCTCTACCCAATGGCTGAGTGAATCAAATTGAAAAAATCAGACATTAGTTCAAATGTTAGTTTAAACGAAACCATGAAATTCATTATGATACATTATGCTAAAACAAAAACAATGTTACACCCATCATCACTGTGTTATGTATTATGAAATATTTCTATTAATCCTGCATGACAATCACACGACTGTAGCCTGTGTTTTTGAGTAATTCGGTTTTAATTTTAAGTCAATTACCCTTTTTTATTATTATGCTCGCTTCTTTTGCAGTTTCATCTTATCACTTAAGCCTTAATTGCCTGATGTAATGTCTCTTTGAAATATTTCCCATTACTGGAGGCATGCAAGACTTTTTCAAAGTATCTCTGGCAGTTGTCACTTAATTCAAATTAATTATATTGGAGAAACGAAAATTATCAATGCTTAATACTATTGCAATAGTTGTACATAAAATCGATGAAATAAATAATAAATTTCTCATTTTCGTCTCTCGTCTCATCCTTCTAGAACACAAGTAAAAATATTTTAAATCAGATTTATTTCAAACGCTACATCATCGATACAAAACCTAGTTGAAGAAATAGAGATGAATCAGGATTGAATTTTAATAATGCGTTAGCATATTCTCTTTAGTTTCACGTTTTTTCCACCGTCACGAATCTCAGTAACGTGGCGCCCCAATCGCATCTATTGCGCATTATTATTACGGAACAAGCGCGCGTAGGACTTTGCGCCGTTATCTATGCGCATCCGCATATACATATACATTTCCTATGCTATTATTAAATACACTAAAGTCTGTTTCTCCAAAGTTACTTCGCCATTTGTACCCCATGTATTTTCTTCTTTCCTTTGGTTCTCTTCTTTCTATTACAAACACACATGCGGATACTCTTAAGTAAAGCGATAGTCTCATGGAAATAGCATATGGAAATTTTCAATCGCAATTTTTCAAACTGTCAAAAATTTCGCAGATACTCGAGAAACAAATTAACATTACTGAAGCAAAAATTTTCATTTCTCCTCATGAAACAAATCAGCTCTTCGTACGCAGTGACACCAACGACAAATATTTTCATTAATCGGCACGGAGCACAATCGCTTCGTCAAGAGACACCCTGTGTATCGATACGAAAATATTTAACAAAACACTTGGCGGCGCGCGCTTTATAATTAATATCGCGTTAATCAAATGGAACTTCAACATCAACATCGTTTTATTTAATAATAGATAAATATCATCATATATGTTATCTTCGTATCAAGTAATAATATATAAACATCTGGTCCATTAGAGTCGTGTCCAACATACATAACATTTATAGAAAATTTATAGATATAAGTACATTCATTTTATACTTTATTTATAATGATATGAGTTTATGCATATAACAGTGGACGCGATTGGAGCAGCTCGCATTTTATAAATGGGACAGAATGCTCGACGCACGCTGATCGCTCTTTTTTTTGTTGCGGTTATAAACAAAAAAATATCAGCCAATCGTCACGACTAGTCGTCATCAATCGTTAAACAGAAGTCAGCTGAGTGTTTTTCATCGAATGCTGCTCGATATTTTAGTTTGATACATACTTTCTTCCGTACTACAAGTTTTCGATCATCGATCAATCAACCCTTTGAACGAACCTATACTCGTTATTTCATAAGCGAGAAACGTTTCTTCTCAAGTTTGCCCAAATTTTGCCAGTCCTAATAAATGTGATGCCCATAATTTCAACAAAGCCATATACCTGTCAGCTCTGAATTCTCAAAATTTTTGATTCTTAACCGATGACGCGTCATTAAGTATCCAACATTAAAATCTTCTCGCGCGCGCCTTACCAAACATTCTATACGTATATGTATATTACGCAAATACGTCACTAAATGAGTGTATTTTTTACTAAAACTGCTTCGCAATGACAATGCTGACAGTTTTATGAAAAATACGAAATAACAGCGACGCTTTAGTGAAAAATCGAACGATAAACTCGTTCACGTAATAGAACGACGTCCCGATGCCGCGATATTCGCATCCATTTATCTTTTCTCCCCCCCCCCCCCCCTCATATCAGCGAGACTCCAATGAACGAACAACATAAACATCGCTCGAAAAAGTTTCACCGTCAAAATAGAAATTTCATCGACATTATCTCTATCATCCACATGTATAATAACAGCTCATAAAAATGTTTGCTATATGTATTGTATATAACTATAATCCGGAATTTGACCGTCATTTTCAGTATCCGGTATTAATACTACGAGGTCCATGCATCCGTTACAAAGGCTTTGCCAGATCCGCACGTAACAATTTCTCGAAAGATAAAAACAAAGAAAACTATATTATTTCTCGCACAAAATCCTCTGTCAATTTTACTCCGTGACAGCGCTTTGACTAACTGCCCTGTCATTTTGGCAATCCGCGCGCACCGCAACACACTCCGTTGCAGCGTTTCTGTCAAACAGTCAGAATGTTGAACTTTCTGTCTCTACCTATCACAGAAATGTTATCATCATTAGTCAAAACGATTAGTAACTAATTATTATATGTATGCATATGAAACGGGGAAACGTCTGTGTCTCTTTCACGCGTACATCTGTACAAGGATGATGTTGTCTCGCGATTGGCTAGGAAGATGTAATTCGTCGTCGACGAGGCTTCGTTACGAATTATCATTATTATTTTTTATCGTTACCGTTAATATTAGCATTACATCGTGCCAGAAGTATTCACGTAAATATCACGTGGAACGCAGCGCAGGGAATCATCATCGTCGTCATCATTATTATCAATTATTATCGTCATCTTCGTCGCTCGATTTACATAGTGATCGCGATCAAAATTTCGCCGACTTTAAATCCGTCATTGATAATCAACGCGGATCGTTCGCTTTGTAACGTAATGGCAGTATATCTGTATTACCAACGGAGCAATAATAATAAGTGCATTTATTAGCGACGACGCTTCACACAATATACGGAGGATCCAAACGTAGTTTAACATTTTTCTTCTCGCTTCTTTCATCTGCTTCTATATCCTTCCTTTTACTCGTGCAATTCTTCGCTTCCTTTTTCATCATAATGAGAAATTCACTTTTTTTTTCTTTCCTTTCCATCGACTCTCATCCTCTATCTCTCTTTTCGAATTTCATTCTTTTGGTCCACGCACGTGTCAAGAGACACGTGGGACACGCATTCTCACGCGGCACACATCCTCGTACAGTCATTTTCACAGTCTCACTCAGAGACAGAGTAAACGTGTAAATCAGCCGCGAAGGCTGTTGTGCTCTTTTACTTGGGCTTTACGGCTTTACGGCATCGGTGGCCGACGTGTGCGTCGCGACGAAAGTTGACGCATGGATAATGAGGGGAGAATCGGTGTCTCGCTCCTGTTAGAGGGTGGTCAAGGCGGCGCTATCGCCTTCCATCGTCTGTAAGCACGTCAAACACCGTCGTCTCTTTTCGAGCTCTCACGTGAGCATACATGCCTCGCTACAAACACTGACAATTATATGTATATATATAGTTACGTTCCATGCGCCATTTAAAAGAAATTAGTATTAGACGGATAATGACCATTTACGTGAATGTATATAGATTTATACAGTAATCAATGTAAATATATAGTACGTATGCAGTATGCAGTCTGCAGTCTGCTCCACGAGATACAAATACATTTAACAAAATTCCGCATTCTCGTTTTGCTCTCGGAAATGCAACGTTTCAATTAAACGGATGGCCCAATGAAAATACGATTGTATTATGGGTATATTCTTTCTTTTTCTTTTTTTTTTTAATACAGGCAACTTCCGGCGGTATTTTCAAAAATTTAGAAATTATTTTTCAGGCCTATTACTCCTTTTTTGATGATCATGAGAATAACGCATTTTATACGGGTGCAACTCGATGGACCAATCCACGTCTTGCGTAGACACGTCTGCGCGACGCTATTACAATGATGTTCCAAATTATAACGAAAATTGCGATAATCTTCAACACTACTGTCGATTACGTTAGCAGGGTATTTGAAATTGAAAATCTGACATGCCGTTATGACTATAATACATAGCGCGTCTTCGTCCTGTTGTGCACGTTGCAGAATTCCGATCGTATTCGGTTGTTGTTGTTGCTGTTGTTATTATTATTACTATTATTGTTCATTGATTAACGGTAAGCTAAGAAATTATAAATATAATTAAAGAAACGTATGCATAGTTCTGTGTGACTCTTTCGGTCTTGTTAAAAGACTGAAAACACATCAATGACTTTCTTTTGTGTGCGGTCATACAAGGGTGGGGGTATTACATTATTTTGCGCCATTTAGAATTTATGAAGAAAATACAAAAAAACGAAACTAATAGGCGGTAGAGAGCTGGCAAATATATGAACTGTTTATGAAAATTGCACAGATAAAGGTTTTCAAAGATATCACAAGTAATTCGTGTAGCCTGGAAATAAAGACTTTTTTGGTAGGTTTATTTCCTACTTATTGTACTAGTTAGGTATATTTTACTCGGCTATCGGTGTCGTTTGAATCGAGCATTTCGCAGGCCCATTACTTATTTCGTTCACTCGTGTCCAATCAGACATACTGATAACGATTGAGACTATCATGATTTTATATACTAAATTTTTTTTCGATTGCCAATTTCAAACTCCTACAGTAACAATGCTTAGCAGTGTACGAAAGAAGGATACTCTCGAAGATGCGATCAACCGCATGCGACACTTTCTTTTTCGTTATTTGTAAACTGTGCGTGCAAATATAATGAAAATAATCATATTTGCATTCAATACAATACAGCCGTACAATATTAATATAAAGGTACTGAGATAAAGGACTTAAATAGCAAATTACAAAGAAAAAACGAAAGCTAGTCGTGTGTGCACGACAAGAATTATTAAGATATATAAATTAAAAAATTACTGAAGGCCCATTAATATAAAATGAATATGTCATGCACAGAAACAGACATGCATCTTAGATCATACATGCCACAGTCATATTGCTGATGGATGCGTAAAACTTGACTAATCTAAACGGACAACTACTTACAGTTGGATTTTGTGGTGCCAGCGTGTGTTTGCTCATGACAATTGTGGTTGTTTTTAGGTCCTTCGTGCCGCCTGGTGATTTTGGCGCAACCATCATATCAACAGGGCTGTTGGACTTATTTACGAGTGACTCTGCAGCCCTCACGACATCCAGCACCTAAAAAATTCATAAATACGGATTAGACAAATGTTGGAAAAATTAAATAGTCGAATGACTCAAACTACATACAGTAACGTCCAATTGAAGTGGAACACTTGAATTTTTGTATATTTCTGCGAAAATATGACCGATTTTAAAAAATCAAAAACATACTTTTTAGGAAATTTCCTTCCCGTTCGAATGGCAAAGGTTTTATCCCAATCGGATTCAAAATGGCCGAACAGCAGGGGTTGGAGTGAAATAGTGCATTTTGGGACTTTTTGAAAAGTGCGAAAACTAGTGGTTCCCGAAGGAAATTCATATTTCTAATTATGGCACGAGAAAGAGCATCCTTCGACAGTCAAAAAACACCTCCGTTGAACCCCTGTAGCATCACTCTAGGGGGAGGTACATCCCCTTGAATTGAAAACACTTAATTGGCCATAACTTGCGAACGCGCCGGTCAATCTGGTCCAGTTTTTGCGTGATATCATCTTTAATGATACTGCAGATTTTTACAAAATTATTGTTTTCGGAGATCATCCCGTGACGGAGATCTCGAGACATCGCAAGCGCACCCGAAGCTTCCCCGCCATTTTTCATTAGGAATGCGATGAAATAGAAGTTTTGTATTTATCGCATATTGTAGCTGAGATTTCAAAGATTAAAACGCGCTCTTGAGTGATGCTACAGGAGTTCATTGGGGTGTTTTTTGACTGTCGAAGGATGCTCTTTCTCGTGTCATAATTAGAAATATGAATTTCCTTCGGGAACCACTAGTTCTCGCACTTTTCAAAAAGTCCCAAAATGCACTATTTCACTCCAACCCCTGCTGTTCAGCCATTTTGAATCCGATCGGGATAAAACCTTTGCCATTCGAACGGGAAGGAAATTTCCTAAAAAATATGTTTTTGATTTTTTAAAATCGGTCATGTTTTCACAGAAATATACAAAAATTCAAGTGTTCCACTTCGATTGGACGTTACTGTATATAACAGACATACATGCAGTTGTTCAATATACTCAAAATAAAAAAAATATAACCGAAATTTAAAGCTAATTATTGTTGCTACAATTAAAAGAGAGAAATACTAACCTTTTCCGGTGTAGACTTTTCCCTGTGTTCAACAAGAGCGCGTTCTCTCTCTTCCTGTTCCCAGGCGACGAGTTCAGCTTTCATCTCTTGTTCCTGCCGCAAGGTGGCAGCATCCTCATCATCCCGATCAAGACTGGATATACTCTGGGAAAGGCTCTTGATACCGTCGATTGTAGAATCCCTGTACTCTTGGGACGTTCGCGATTCCTTTGAGTCCCTGCCACCTGACATTGTCAACACGTGCTCCACCTCGTTCCTATCATAGCCCTTGCAAACGACTAGAGTGATCGTATTCCCGGAGCAACGTAGAATATTCACTGCCTCCTGGTGCGTAGCGCCCAGCAACGAGGTACCATTTACTTCCAGCAACCTCATGCCAACCTGCATTTATACTCCGTAATTTAAATACATTTTTCATCAGAAATTTTTAGAAGAGTCATTTATACAAGATATACCTTCAACCGTCCATCCCGCTTGGCGGCGCCACCTGAATTGATCTTCGAAATGAAGACTCCTTCGTCTGTTTGATCCAATGGATTTCCACGTTGACCCCTCAGGCCACCTTTTATATGCATACCAAGCTTCTCACCCGGTTCCTTCACTATAACTAACTCCTACAAAGCAAACGATTTATTATAAATACAATTGAAGTATTTTCGATGCTATTATCTTTTGCTTTATCTTATTCGTTATTTTTCTTCGATCGTCGAACTGACCATGAAAAATATATTTTATTACAATATCATTCACTGATCTCAATTTCTTATTTATTGTGATTGTTTCAACGACGACTTTACACAATTATTTGAAAATATTTTTCACGCGATAATCAATTACTACTATAAGGTAATAGCTTTAAGCACAGGTAGAAGCACTTTGATGAGATAGAATGCGAATTCCTAATGTGAAAACAAATAGAATCTACAGATAAGCAAGAGTATGTAGTATAGTGCAGCGAGCATTCGATTATAGTGTCCGCGTGATGGTAGAGTGAGAGCAAAAATTAAATACTGAAAAATGAAAATGACAGGTCAGAACACTTCAGTACTTACTGTAACAGGGATGTACTCTATTTCGACCAGCTTGCGAATTAAATTATACGAAATTGCATTAGGTGAGAAGAAGAACCACGACAGATAAGACCCGTAGCATTAGATAAATTGTAGATATAATTTACAGAAATTCTATTAAAAACAATTGCATAATACACAAGATATTAAGGAACGGAGCATCACTCTGAAAGTTCCTTTAGTTTTAATAAAGCTAAATAAAACTATCAACTAAATCGTCTTTGAATGTAAAGCAGGAGCTTCAAGAATCGTATTAACTACTTATTACTCCAATAAGGGAAAAAACATCGGAAGCATTAGCCAATTAAAGCTATGCTGTATTTTGGATGCTCGACGTCATGCATGTGAATACAAATTTCAAAACAATGTACAGAAAGACTTCGTACACATATAAGAATGCTATAACGAATATGCGTGTCAAGTCAGCAGATAACAAATAAATAGGAGTTCTCTTCGCAACTGAGTTCCATAGTTCCTGATACATATTAGTAACAGTTCTTGCGATTTTATCCAACAAAAAAACCAAGATTGAAAAAATGATTTGCCAACTTCCCGTAGCAGATTATTTTTTTTCAAAGATCATCGGATTTTATAGATTTCGACGAGAGTTAGAGTTCTACATAGTACACATGAATAATTCTGCTCTTAGAATTGTATAAAAAAAAATATTTTCATGAACTTATTTCGAATATGTACAAAATGAGTGTAGTAATTTCCATTACATCTGATCGTGTAAAAGCACAAGAAGCCCAGACCTTGAACTGAATTGCATGTGAAAAGAATTTACATTTATTTGTGATTTGCTGCAAGTTGATCTGCTAACTTCACACGCATGCAACGAATAAAGTCAAGCCACAAGAAGTTGACTTGACGTTCTCAGAATCCGGTGGTCATCCAACACGTCACAAATAATTATAATTAAAAAAAATCAGTAAACAAACAGATAAACTATACGATGATAACGCGATGCAAAAGCATGGAATTATATTTTATTGTATATCATTGCATACCATATATAGTATACGACACAGTCTGCACGCATTGTCTAGCAAATAGCTCTAATGATAAGCATCATCGCTTACCTGATAACTGTCTGGCAGTGGATCATGTTGGACGGTGAGCATTATGGAATCACCTGGTCGTAGTAACTCCATCACAGCTTCTTGGTGCGTCGCCTTTGTCACATCAGTGCCATTAACTTTCAGTATCCTATCACCCATTCGCAATTTTCCGGATTTTGCTGCTATACCACCAGGTACAACCTAGTGATAAAAAAATTTTCCTTTCAAGTCTGAGCTCTATAGAAAGATAATAAATAATGAACCTATGGACATCAAAGTCTTATTACATTGCAAACTTGTTACTTACGTGAGATATGAAGATTCCTGGTTCCTTGGCACCGAATGGTGTGCATGAGTGATCAGTGCCGCCGATTATACTGAATCCCAAGGAGCCCTCCTTCACGAGCACCACATCCTAAACATTTTCTATAGTCAGAAACACAAATCCTACCTGACCGAGCAGTCAAAAAACAAAATAATATAGTGTCTCTCGCGTTGCTGTAGGGAAGGATACGAAATTTTCGTATTTCAATTGAAGTAAGCTCGGCGATGTCAATGAAACATGACGCTTTGCATCTTTACGTCGTTTAATTTGAAAAACAATCCCAAAAACAGTCAAGGCCAATTTTCGTAAAGGATAGGAGTGGGAAGGCTGGAACACCGAGAGTCCATAGGAAAAAAATAGCAGATTCGAAAACTGATAAAAACATGGAAGGAACATAGTATATATAATTTAGCTTAGTTCGAAGGTGTAAGAGGATCTGTTCGTTTGAATTTGTCAAATTTGCATCTATTTTATTAATCAAGTAATTACCAAAACGAACAATTCCTTTTAAGTTGTTAGAGGAATGCCAGGAATTAAGCAATGTTTTATACTTAGAGTACGAAGAGACACTGATTTCTTGTTAGACGAAACGTACTTCTCAAAAGCTTTTGCGATTTGAAGTTGCACCGTGCCGTGACGTAAACTACTTCTTTGACATTTGATATTATCCTAGAGTCTGTTCGCACCTTTAGAAGTTATGTGAAATAATGTATAGAAATTTGCTAGGAGGGATACTACCTTTCATTGGCATTGCAGGATGCTGTGAGGACTTATGCGTTAATCAATAATTCATTAATAATGCCTGGTAGTGAATACAAATGCAAGAATAGTCACAAGCAGCTACGCAGGTGCTTTGAGAAAAGTTACTTTGTCTTGTGATACGTGACGAGTGTCCTTTTTTAGCATAAAATGTTCCAATAATTTCAGTCATTAATCTTCTACGTATTGTAATGAGACACAGGAAAATGTGTGTTAAAAATACTAGACGAATTTGTGACAATTCTTGAACTGCAAGAGTGATGTCAGATTTTTGACAACATGTAACTATCTTAATACTTACCTATTTCCATGCCAGAGGATATAATGTCTCAATATAAGTTGCCAATCAAGCGTTAATGTCAATCAATTAATCAATAGAAAATTAATTTCAATTGGTAGATTGGTTATTACAATCGTATATAAATCGTTAAACAATGAACACCGATATGTATGCAAGATAGTAAGAAAAACAAAAAAACTTAATATAAGACAAACGACATCACTAAACATGCAGAAGCCACATAATACCTTTACACAAGATTCTTGTGTCAAATTCTATCATAGTAGGTTAAATGTCTCTTATATTATTTCCAGACTATTAAAATCAATCTAAGTATATAAAACCGCAAATACACACGATTAAGCAAGTCGTAATCAAGAATACACACGAGAGATTAAATATGGTTGTGAAAAACTCATAGATTTAAGAACATTTTTTCATGTACTTTGAATACTAGAATACTAGAATCGTTATGAAATACTTGTCATTAATATTTCAATGATCGTAGCCTTCAAACATATTTAACAATGATTAACATGTAGACACAATAAAATTTCATTTCGTCATCAGTCTCTTTGACAGTTCTTCGAGCCATTAAAAATTTTTCTGAATTTAGTGGGTTCTTGGAATAATTTCAATTTTATCTTTTTTTTTCTTCAACTTAATTTGTTAACTGTATTTATCAACCAGTGTGATTATCATCCTCACATGGAAATAGGTTAACGCGAGTCCGACACATTTTAATAACGTACATATGGTTAAGAGTTCCAAATGTATCCCCTTGTAATTATATACTTTTTTTTTTTAGTACATGCAGCGAGCTGAAAGAAGGATAATTCGTTGATCCCAATGGTGACACATACTACCGGAACTGCACAATAA
This sequence comes from Calameuta pygmaea, assembly GCA_031762395.1. NCBI lineage: Eukaryota > Metazoa > Arthropoda > Insecta > Hymenoptera > Cephidae > Calameuta > Calameuta pygmaea. The sequence goes on from JASANN010000475.1 coordinate 664,360, forward strand.
AATTCATTAATTTCATTCAGGACATTAGTAATTTTAGTAACTGCCAAATATTGTTCAACCAAAATTTGTGTTAGATATTCTAAAACAACATTTACAACAATAGTCGAAGTGATAAAAAAACGTCCATATTAAGTGGGTCATTATAAAAATAAAAATATAACGAAATTATCGAAACAATCACAGATTTGTCTTCGCATCAATGATCATTAGGTTTATATTAAAACGTAAATGTGAATACGTATATGACTAGTAAACTAGCGACCAATAATGGCCTTCTTGTTTATGGTGTAATAGCATTTTTAGAGGACCAGTTTTGCTCCACCCCTTTTAAGGACCCGTTTTTATCAAAATGTCCAAGATTAGAGTCTAGTAGGTGTAAACCATATCTAGGGAATGTACTTCTAATGTTTACAAACCATATGAAGTATTACTCATGCATTCAAATAAATCGTCTCAACGTGATACACATTCTACTTTAGCGTCAACTCTAATACAGAGATTCAAAGAGAATCGGTGCTGTCAAGATTCATAATTACAGGACCGTTGCGTTCAAAAGTTAATACGCTGTGTTACGTGAAATATCAGAATGTTATGTCATACTAATTAAATTGCAAAGAAATATTGTCCTTGAGGATAATCAAATTATAACAAATTATGCGGAATCGATTATCTAAAAAAAAAAAGGAATGAAATTAAAAATAAAAGGAATTTTATCGTTGAAGAAAACGACTTACATCAACGTATTGAACGCAATAGTGTAAAATTAAAAATGGTGATAAGTAACAACGGATATAAAAGAAATGAAAATGAAAAACAATAAATATGTAAATAAGAAAAAAAAATAGAATCGCGTCGGTACGTTTCATGCGTCATCAATCTACGAGGCACGTACCTCAATGATGACGGGCTGAAGCATGTGGTTGTCGGTGACGCGTGTCACGACCGTCTCCGTAAGAGTGCTCTTTGTGATGGTCTCGGTGACTTTACCGAGCGTGGTGGGTGCCGGGGGGAAGTTAATGTCCCCCGGGAGGTTCTCGGGCTGCTTGATCGTCACCGTGACGATGGGACCCTGGTGGGAGTCTGGCGAGGGCGAGGAGGTCGGAGGTCGTAGGAAGTGAGCGGGAATCATGGCCTGAAATTCCTCGTTGGTGATTGGCTTCGGTACCTGTATGTCATCCTGAGGTGAGTTCGGCCTCGCGTCCGCAGTAGTAGCACCTGCTGCAGGACCACTGCTTGTAGTCGTGGTACCAGCTGCAGTAGCGCTACCAGCTGTCGTGCCAGTTGCAGTTATTATTGTTGCTGTAGGTGCAGATATGAGTCCTTCTGTTGACGTCGAGACCCCATGGGATACACTAAGTCGTGGAGCGGGTAGCGGTTGTGATGAATGTGGTTGCGTTTGATTGGCAATAGGGGTAAGCACTGGTAAAGTGCTTATTGGTGGATTTGCGTTCTCGCCTACGCCATTCATCTTGGGCAGACCGTTGACTGGCTCGGTTTTCGTCGGTGGCGGAGTCTTTGAGGTCGGACTCGACGACAGGGCTCTATCAGCGTCTAGAGATCTCCGATAGCCTGCGTAACCTGATCTATTCGCCATGTAACTGTTTGCACTGTAGAGACCCGTGTATGGACGAGGAGCACCAATTACACGGGGCGACTTCTCCGAGGGCGTCGTCGTCGTCATCGTCGCCGGATTCGCTTGCGAAAGTGGTATCTCACGTTCGACCACTAATCGAACAAATCTTTCCAAGCCCGTCAACATGGCGACTGCTTGCTCGTGCTTGGCACCCGTCATTTCGACGCCGTTTATCTTGAAAAGAATGAAATTTTCTCATATAACAAACCCGACAGTTGAAACTATATTCATTATATGAATACAGAAGTAGCCAGCTTTTATATTAAATTTTAAAAATATCAACTTACCGATATCACTTTGTCGCCCACTAACAATTTTCCATCCTTTTGCGCGACACCGCCGTCCGTTATTCTTGATATGAATATGGCCTAAAAATACAGTAAAGTTTCATGCGATTCGTTAAAAATTGATATACCGCAAAGCGCTCGTTATTACAAAGCTTACATCGGTGTTATCTTTAAACGGCGGAGAACTCTTTCCTCCGGCAATGCTAAATCCAAGACCATTTTGATCTCTAATTAACGTTGTGTGCACCAAAACGGGAACTAGAGGTTCGCCACTCACTCGTGCCGCTGGGATACGATCAGGAATCTTTTTTGTCTAAAACGAAGAGAAAATAATATAAAAATTCTTTGAAAATAAATCAACTCCTATTATTTCTCCAATCACAATTGTGAACTCACTGTGATAGTTTCATGTGGTCCATGGTTCTCTCCGTTCTCCAATGTATGAGAGAGTGCCGTAGATGAGACATAAGATGTCGCACTCGGCGCTCGGCTGGTGCTCAGACTCGAGCACACCGAATCTTTCCTCGTAGAAATCTATTAAAATATTAAAATATAATTAAACTTGCTAATTAAATCCTTCATACCAAAATCAATAATGTATACACAGGATTACAAGGATCTAAGTATCATAATACGTTACCTGTTCGGATGGTGGCACTATCCTGGTGACTTCCCTTACAATGACAAGCACCAGGACGCGTCCACAAGCCTTCAGTACCTCAACGGCGTCATAATGATCGACATTAACGACAGAGACGCCATTTACGGATATAACCTTGTCGCCGACCCTCAAACCAGCCAAATCAGCAGGACCACCTGAAAGAGAAGATCCCCAAATTGATTAAATCACAATTAGAACCCACAGTATCCTACAGCGATATCTGCAAAACTTTGTCAAAAAAACAATGTCTAAACAGATATACAACACTGAATTTACCTTCTGTAACTCGCGAGATAAAGATGCCTTCGTCGTCGCCTTTGAACGGCGTTGAACCAATTCCACCAGCTATCGACAAACCTAAGCCACCCGTCGTTCTTTCTATATGAATCTCATACTGTTCCTCCCGAATTTCTATCGACGGTTCCACGTCGGATGCTGCGCCTGAAAAAAATAATCAAATTCTAAGATAAGACAACACGAGAAGATTAATTAACGTTAACAAACAGTATGTAAAAGGCTCTCGCCACTCCCTATCCAATTACATCAATCATGTAACAGCAATTTAATCACCTTTTTTGCCCTTGTTCCTAACAAATATTCGGAATCTTCGCGGCATCTCTGATTGATTAATCAAAGCGGAACACTTTTTGTTTCACCAACCCATTTCCATAGGCAACCCGCACCTTTCAACAACTGCACGCGCTTCAAAGTTTAGCTTCAATGCTCAAAACGTAATAAGCTCGTATACTACACAGTTTGTGGAATCAGATTATTCCCTGTTGATAACACAACGGTTCTAGTACAATGATATCTTATCGGTATCACGTCTCCCACTACTTCACCACTGGAGCTGCACCCACAACACGGATTCATATTGAAAGACAGCACAAAATGAACAGATAGTAAAGTTCTATACGTAAAATCAGTGATAGTTTTTGAATGACTGCAACGTAAATACGGTGAAACGTTTGGTGAATATTTTTGTATAAGCTATTGGAAAATTAAGCAAGGCCGTTTACAATCAATACTATCAAACAAGATACTAAATAAGCAATAACGATATTTCTCAATATTTCAGAGCATTTCGAATATACTGTGCACATTAATATAAATCTTGCATGCTTCGGTGGAGCGAAATCGTTTCCTCAATTACCTTTATTAATTATTGGCACAAAATTATTTTGCAAAGCTTAATTTCTCCAACATACCCTGACTGTGAAGGTCCTCCACTGATTCCGTTGGCGCTTGTAAGGAAGTTGGATACTCGTCGCTCTTCTTCAGGAGAGCCTATGAAGTCGAGGAAGTATGGTTTTAGTTATAGTACATAGTAAATTCCGTAGTAAGATGATTAAATTTAACAACTTGACAGTCATGTTATTACCAGTGATTATATACAACGAGAAAAGAAAGCTGTTATTACTATTGAAATTATTTTAGAAAAACCATTCAAATAAATACCATATGTCAGTTCTGAAATGCATAAATTAAAAGTCTAACTCAAGAATGTGACATTCTGCTGAAGATAACGTAGGTCTAAAAGACAAACTTAAGATTCCACAAGTATAACAAAATTTGGACAGTTTAAGTAATGTCTCATAGTGCGAGGAACCACCAATAAGTATACGATGAAGATATCAATGTAACACAAAAAACCGTTCGGCACTATTGAATAACAAAAGAATTGCAACAACGGAAAAGAATTATTTAAAAAATGAGTAAAAAAAGTTTGTGCAGTGAGAGGCACGTAACACGCGAGAGGATGGCTCTGTAACAAAGATTTGTGTTTCATTGGATGGCTTCTGGAGATGACACGAACGGCTGGACTGGCTCAAGGTAAAAAAAAGAGAGTGGTAATAATGCTTATACGTGGTGTAGGTGAGCATGAAAAATTGCAGTGTGAACACACACAGCAGTCGAGAACTGATAACACCAGCGAAGCATAATTGACACACATGACGAATTAGTAGTTAACCCATTGGTACCGGAGAACGAATTAACGAGAAGACAAGGGAGTGTAAAATAAAAGGTCATAAATGTCAATAGTTCAATAGGTCAGGTTCTCGTGTCAAGGGGGTTAAGGAGGCTGACCTGTGCAATGATGGTAGCGACTTTCTCCTTGTCAATCGACGTATGGATACGCTTGTTTTTCAGATGATGGGGGGTGTCGCGACGGTGAAGCCTGTTCGGCCTGCCGGCGTCGCCCCCACCCTCGTTATCAGGTTCCTCAGTTACAGAAAATTCGACATGCCTCTGCAAGTCATCGCCTTCGGATTCATCCTCATCCCCACCCCTTGCTTCTGATAACGACAGATCGACCTCGACATCCTGCAACAGGATTCCTACGACCTGACGATTGCCGTTTTAAATACGTCAACAACAATGACGACAGCCATCCGTCCATATTCATCTGTCATTTTGTTTCTTGTTATGGTTCTCTATTACTCCGTCAATTGATAATTTTCCTACTCGAAAAACTTTTCAAATGCAGCCACCGTTTCACGCATCGTCATAGGCTGTAGTGATTTTACAAGAAAAAAAAATATATATTTTTTCTTGATTTTACATAGAAAAGATACTAGGGGTACGGATACGAGAATTGTAGAATTATTTGGGTGTTATCTGTAACAGGAGTTAATTTTTCAAATCTGCCAACAGGTACGATAACGTGAGAATCCTACGTCGAATCGGTTCATCGTTTAGAATACGGAACAACACAGCGTGCAACGTCGATTGTCATCCGAGAAAGCACAAGGGTGAGCAAAGTTGTATATGTTAGTTAGATGAAAAGTTATGTTGATCAAACTGCATTTTGTACTTAAAATTTAATCAGTGTAAATTCCGTATTTGCCCACACTTGTGTTATTCCAATATGTCAATGGAGATTTAGGAACGTTCGATTGGCTTACGGCTGTTTGATGGGGAGAATCTGTCGTGTGCTGTGCGGAGACAGTATCCGGTTCACTGGTTGTCTGACTGTTTGTATTTTCTATTAAAACTCCTGACTTCGACACTTTTGCCGTGGCTGCAGCATCCTCGTGATCGACTGCATGTTCTTGATGATCCTCAGGGAGTTGCTCGCTATCCCTGGATTTTTTCAAGAGATCGGGTTCGGTTTTGTCTAATCCGAAGGTCTGGGAGACATCCTAGTCAAACAAATATGCATTCGCGTTAAACATTTTGCCACTCCATGAATTATATTTCTATGGAGCAAGAAGCAGGTTCGTTATAAAAATATATTAGCATACGCATATGATCAGTTGAATATTAAAGTTAGATTTAATATTTTAAGTATAGTGATTGATAATGCAATTAATTACCTGTTCATCCGTTGATCCCGACCGACTGTCATTCTTTCCTTTGCTAAACAGCTTGTGAGCCTTTGCTTTCAGTTCCTTAGGATGTGGAGTATTCTGTCGTACGAATGGCGTCTGTAACGAAGAAAACATTTGTTGCATATTGAGGATTTGGATGAAATCATGAGCGGAAGCGGAAGCCACTTATTTAAGAATAGAGATAGTAGAAATGATATACATTCGTCACGTGAATGAAACAGAAAATTACTATCGAGCCGTGAGAATTGTAAGCGACAAAACAATATGTAACGCGCAATAATACTTATACGTATGTATATTGCAATTAGTGTGTAATGGAACGAGCAAAATAAATTGATAGTACCGTTGTGTGTGTTCGAATCCCGTTCACAATCTGTAAATTTAACTGCCATAATGCTTTTAACGAAAAATATTAATCGAGAAGAATCATCAACTGGGATTGCTACGCCTTTCAATATAAACCTTAAGTGTAAGCAATCAATAACGTACCATTATCATTTAACTGCTAAACGCTTTTTGTGCTAAGATATATCAAGGGAATGAACATTTTCGATCGTCTTGCCTGTTATAAACTGTATACGCAAATAACCAAAGTAATATTGAACACTGATGCAATCATTCCAAAGATAACCGAATATTTTGAAATGCGTTCGAGCAATGTTTATTCTTCCGTAAATCGTTACTTTCCAAATATCACTTTGGTTATTTTCAGTGTATTTCAAATATTTTTTGACCCTTTTTTTTAAACATTGCCATGAAAGAATTAATAACTACGGTAGGAATCAAAATTAAAAATATATGAATTGTTAAAAAATATATATATTTACCAGGATTCCAGTATATGTATAGTACTACTCAAATAGATAACTAAAAAGAATGTTACTAGCCAACTACGTTAACAAAAAAAAGCATGTACAAAAGTCATTACGAATTGTCCATTTCGACGCAATCGTTTTTATCATTAAACACAACTTGAAATGGCATTCACACCGTCACACCCACCAGTCTCATGCAAATTAAACTGGCTTTAAATATACATCCATCATAAATAAAAAGTTTGGTAGTGAGAAAAATATTGCCTCTGCATATGTACAAGGCGAGGGAAAAAGTTATTGCCACAATTACACATTCCATCGTATTTTGTATAATTTTGTAAATCCAGGAATAAGTCAAACCTTATCCAAGTTATTTACAGCATTAATACCACCATACACGATTTTACATCCCATTGAAATACTAATTCCAGTAGAATGGTCTCGTGCGTTGTAAGTGAAGAATAATGGGTCATTCGCCGTAGCGACAACCCTGTGCTTTAGTACAGTATACGTCATATAAATAATACCTTATGCGTGCAACAACAAAAAAACGCTAAAATACATCAGGTTACATCCCACCGTTCACCGTTAAGCTGATTCTAGTTAAGTGAACTATAGGAATCAGCTCGACGCATGCAAAAGATAATCCTGATCAGCTGTAAAAAACCTGACAAGAAATAGGAAGAAGAAGTTGTTGCTAGGAGCAGCGTGCTCACCTCCTTGTCGGCTTCCGGTGGCTCGTCGGTAAACTTGACGGAGTGTATCCTAGAAGCCTCGCGTTCTTGCCAGCCTTCGTCATCGCTGCTCACCAGCTCTCGCATCTCGGAACCTACTGTGAATAAACTCAGTAATTTTCAATATACAAATCTATTATCAATATAAAACTTCGTTAAATAATGATAATCTTTATTGGGATCTGTTTCTGCACTTACCGACATGCTGACCATCCGCATGGTACTCCAGCTGAGGTAGTAGAAAACATGTCAACACTTCCTGATCGGTTTCCTCGTCCACGTCTGTCTGGAAGGTTAGCATTGGCTGTGCTTGATTCTCGCTCAGCCATACCGCTTTTAAGTTGAGATTGATCAACGAGTATGGCAAATACTGTAACCTGATCGATACATTTGTTCTTAGAATTACAAACATACTTCTGGAACATATTGATTCTCTTTTAAATTTTTTTACCTATTGCCTGATACGTCGAGTACGTGCAAAGCTGTGCACTGTCCTACTTCGGTAGGTAAATACTGTAACTTGTTATCTCTCAGTGAAAGGACGCCGAGTTTCTTCAAGTTTCCTAGGATAAGGAATATCACATTTTAGCGCTTGTCAAGCAGTTTATAATACACGGAACTTTCTGCAGAGGGCGCCAGTATATACAAAACCCAGATATTCTTAAATTAACAGACTTACAATTAGATAACATAATTTTGAAATTACTATAGTACAGTTCATATGCACTGCCTGCCGTGGAGAATAAAAATTCAAAGAATAATGCTTTTTTTATACCTATTTCCGTTGGCAAGGACTGCAAACTGTTTCTATCTACATTTAAATTGTTTAAATTAAGAAGATTTCCTATAGAAACCGGAAGTTCCAATAAGAAGTTTTCCGTAAGAATCAATTCTTGCAAGTTCTCACACCTGTAATTGAGATATTAAATTAAAACACGATTCATAGGTCAATAAAAAGTTACTATAAAATCACGTTTTAGTAGTTTAAACGAGGAGAAAAAATGTTCATACCTGCCGATATTCGCATTCAGGATGGACAACCGATTTTGATCAACCTTCAGGATTGTCAATTTTTTAAGTTCGCCAAGACCATCTGGCAGTTTTTCTATGACGTTCTGCGACAAGTGTAAATCGGTTAACGACTCGAGGCCACCGATCTCGTCGGGCAAATCCTCCAATCGATTTTCAGACACGTCAAGGCATGCCAAAGTTTTCAATTCGCCAATTTCGGGCGGCAAGTGCTGCAGCTGATTGTGATCGAGCCACAATTCCTGTAGAGCTGGCAACTTTCCTATGTGTATTGGCTAAAAGAAAAAAAAAATCATACAGGTTACAATAATTGAACATTAAGGAAACTTCGAAAAATTATACTTTATCGTATTATCTCTATTGGTAAACAATTTCTAACGTACGGATTATGTTTCCTTCAATTTATTATAAACAATGACAATTATCGTTGCATTAAACGCAACAATATAAGGTAACTCATAAACCCAAAGGTGGGTGTATGCATACAATAATCAGGCATTAAATATAGCCAAACGTGTGACCGACGTACACACAATGCGTATTCAAACGGCGACTCACCAATTCCTCGATTTCGTTGTCGCCAAGGTCTAGTCGTTCGAGTTTCGAAAGCTGCGACAGCGACTCTGGCAGCGATTTGAGCAAATTTTCTCGCAGCTCCAGCGATTGCAATGCTTCCAAGCTAAAATAAGAATGCACGATCAAATCAAGCTTATCTGTTGTGCAGCATAGCAATAAAATTACTCGAATACATTATTCAAGTGTCAAAGAAAGATTGCCAACAAATCATGAAGATTGGCGTGGCATATAATGCCGTATCTCATGAACTTTACCTTCCAAAATCAGGTGGCAAGTTCGTCAAGGACATGTCATTGAGGCCAAGCACTGTCAAGTTCCTCAGCTGTACAAAACCAGCCGGCAGTCTGTAATGAGTTACAAATATACATTAAACGTCAGAATTGCATAGCGAAACCTAAAAGTGCGAACAAACCAAATTGCAACTTCTTATGACGTAAGGTGGGAGAGGTCATAGAGAAATGCATTAAAAAAGTTGATAGCCGACCACTCAACAATAAACAATTTACTTCACAAAGGATGCCACATAAATCACTAATAAAAAAAAAAGCAACCTCGTAGAACAAGAATATACCGTATGTCTACACGCTATGCAAATCAGTTTTTGAAGAATAAAAAAATTTCTTTCGCGTATGCAAATAATTACGATAATTGCTCGATATAAATAAATCTATAGAATAGACTCGATTAAAACGATAAAAATAAAAAGATAATTGTCAAATAACATTGAAGGTAAGTCAATATAGTAAACCTGGGTATCGGATTACTGCTGAAGTCGGCCACTTGGAGGGACCGTAAATTTTTGATATTTTCAGGAATGTCCGGAATGTCTGAAACACACAAAAACGAAGGTCGCGACGTTAGTAAATGACAAATGAATAAGTTTTCATGACGCAATTGTTACACGTGAGTATCTGCAAACGCCACAATCCGACAAAGAACACCTGCTCCGATATTGTCGTCGTTACGCAACGATCGCAGCGTAACAGAATTTCGTATGACGACAGCGCAGCACAATAACAATACTGACGAATCATTTTTGCAAACAAAGTGTTTTGTAAAAGCAACGTAAACAAACGATTAAACAATCGGATACAAAGAAGCACTCACCACGTGCCACATTACGTGCTCATTGTATAACCGAACATTCCGATATAATAATTGCAAATGCAACTTAGCAATAGCCAAAAATAAACATCGTGCCTTAATCCTATTTCGTATCCATAAACACGTTAAAATCATCATAACCTCATTCCTACATTGTCTGACATAATTTCGACAGAGGAAGCAAACTTCCTGGATGAGCATTTAAATCGGATAACAACACGAAAATAAATACCCTGCTAAATATGAATAATTGCGACGGATTCGGCTTGAGGATAAAAAGTGAAGGAAAAAAAAAGAACCTTGTATCTAAAATTACGAGATTTAAAAAATATATATATATTTTTTTTCTCCTAATTGACAAACGGTGTATCACTTCGGAACGTTGCGAGAGTCTGGCCCCCTGGACGGTATACTTTCCTGCTGTACGTCACTTAAATTTTTCTTTGACCTTCGATCGACATGCAGTCCGTCAAACAGACGAACGCCGTCCACCCTTAAAGTACCCCGAGATGGGTATTAACGTGGGATAATGAGCTATCCGTGGTTGCACTAAGCCAATCGGAAGTAATCGATAAGGACGTGCCGGTAACAAACTTGATAAGCTCTCATCTCGTTGCAGCTCGCGTAACCTGTGTCAGTGAGCATGATTAATATTTATCGTGTCTCCGTGTGACGATTTATCGATCCATAGGATATCAAGTTATAAGCTGCAAGACGATCGTACGGATGAAAAATTAATCAACACGTCAGTGTCAATAAATGAATGGTATACGTTAGTGGAAAGCATTTCATAATTCACATAGAAATCGCGAACGTTAGAAATTCATTAACGAAAATGTCAGTCGACAGGTGTACGGTTGTCATAACGAACGAGCGCGATCTTAGCGTCCATTCTGGCAAAGTGGACATTTGACAGGAATTTTGAAAAAAAAGAGGAAGCGTGGTATTGCCAAAGTCAATAACACAACAAAGGCATCTAGCACTTAAATGTTGCCAGAGAGAATCTTGGCGTCTGTTAACGCGTGCTGTAAAGCATATTCCAATCACAGTCAAGCCACAATGTACGTGGATGAAGCAAATTGAATAAAATAACCAATATAAGCGACCGATTAACGTGTAAGCGTATTCAACGAGAACTGAAAAACTTTAAGACCGGTTACATAACCGTCGCGACGCGAAGTTCGTCGATCCTGCATTCTTAAACGATCGTTTCATCGTAGTACCGTATCGCAACTATGGAGGGGAAAAAAATGTAAAAGTAAAATGATACACAGTCGGACAGGGACGAAGAGAAGAGTCGATTAAATTGGAGTACGCCAAGTTGAATTCGATGGTGAACGTACATACGGACAGTTCAGATACACGCATACGTCCCTCTCCTTCGGCGAAGTAACGATTAACGAAGCGTGGAGTCTAAAAAATCGTACCACCTGGCCATCACGTTCCCCGTGATATCAGAACGGCTTCCTCCGCCACGTCTCTTAAAAGAGACAGCAGCAGCTTTACAAATGTACCGAGAGACAAGGCAGATCAGATTTTCAAAGAAGCTATTGTCGTATTCACCGAAGACCTCCTAGTGTATTTATGATCCTTGAGATACGAGACGCCGCCGTGACGTCGACGACCTTCGCCCTGAATTTCAGCCTTTCTAAATTCACCGGAGGTCAGCCTGAACGCTCGCTGCTGTCACTGACGAAAATAAAACGAGAATTCGAAACTCTGAGGAATAAACAAATCAAACGCCCTCCTACAATAAATCTACAACGCCTTTTTAGTCGTTCCTTTGTAGACGTACATACACACCAGTTACGAAAGGCTTCGACGTATCGAGTACCTATGAGTCAGTTAATTTTCGATAAAAATAAAACAAGTTATACAAGTTACTTCAAATATATTACTAGGCGTATACTTGATTACGCGCGAAACACGTATTACGAGTATCACATTTTTTAACTTGAAAAAAAGAAGAGAGAAAAAACGTAACTCGTTTTGGAGTTCAATGATAAGTCAAGATGGCGCTGGTGTGGAAGTATTTTTTTTCTTTTTCTCTCTTCATTCTTTTTCTTCTTCACTCGAGTTAAAAATAAACGACAGACTGAGTGCCGTATGTTTGTACACAGATCCCGAGAAGCGGAGGAGAATAGCACGAGACAATCGCGTAGTCGCGTATGTGGCATATAGAGTGGACGCGCAGGTATACACAAAACCTAAACTACGGAACGGCAGAGGCGTACGACCACGAGCATGGAGAAAGCCGACATACGTAGTAATTACAAACAAACCGTAATTCCGCCAGGAAGAGACAAGAATCCCCGTACCCCGAGCACCAGCTCTTCCACTAACCCGACAAGACCTAACCTCACGCGACGTACAATTCCCCAAATGGTCATTAAACTCGTTCCTGGTCCGCTTTTGAATCGTCTGCTATCCGAGCGCTGTGAGAGTATTTATATTTTTATCAAACAAACAAAAAACCTACAAACTCGTTGCGTTACCGTTAACAGTGCCATTTTCAATGTTTTGATACAGCTGTACGGGAGCCTTATTAATTTTCATGACTCGAATAAAAAGGCTTTGTTTAGATTTCTCACCGTGTATTCGTACGCGAAGTCTCCGCGTGTACTACGGGTATCGAGACAGGCCAAAAAATTAGGACCGCAAGTTGTACATAGGTATATGTATCGAAAAATTCCTCGTTATCAGAAAGATAAAAAAACTACGCTCGAGCCGCATCGAGAGGTATGCACGTAATCTCAGTGCTTGGAAGTGCGTGACTACAAATGTATCTAACACGCGCAATCGTACGTTACGCGGATAGATCTAGCGAACGGGCAAACGAGTATAAAAAGGAATGCAAGGGTTCATTAACGTGGGCGTGTTAATCAAAAGGCGAGTTTCCTTGTGAGCGCAAACCTGTTGCAGCCGTGCGTCCTTATCTCTGGGCAAGCGACACACGCATGTAGAGAAGCCGCGCGAGATAGTCACGCGACAAAGTTTCCTTTGAGAGTTTACCAAGTCTAACCTAACCTAGCCGAACCTTGGGACAGCCTATGTGCCAGTACCGTCGGTACTTCGCCGTCGGTAGGATCGATTGATTGGCGAAATTAATAGAGCGAAATGAAATTCAGCCGGTACGATAACATATATATACGTAACCACATAGAGTATTCCATTGCTGGTCTTACTATTTTATCTGTTACGTCACGGCATCGCGACGCAACACGGAAGAGCTCGTCACTTTTTTTTTCTTTGTTTTTTACGTAACGACGAAACCGCTGGCGATGACAACGAAAATAGTATTATTATCAGTTGTCGTCACGTCGTTCGTTACAGACGCGTCGATTTATTAACGCTGACGATTGACTATATTAGCGGCATGTCGGTCAATGGCAGTCAATGCCCAATCGCGAACGATGCTCTAAGGCTTGGCTTATTAGACCGTGAAACACGATACGATTCTCTTAGTTGCATTGCGTTCTAACATTTAATTTTTTTATCATGCACTTAAAGTCATTCATACGTTGCGCGCGCAATCGGCGAGGGCTTCGTTGTATTTAGGGTAGAGACACGTCGCTTGTCTCAATGCTCGTCTGCCGTATTGTGAATCGGTATTTCAGCACTGTTCGTTGCATGACTAACGATAAATATAACATGAGCACGAGTTAAAGGCATAATTCGGGTCAGACGTGAAGCTAAAATTCCTCTGGGTTTGGAAGAGAAAAAAATTGCATCCAACTTTACCTGGATTGAGTATCATTATTTAATGAAAATAACATGACCTACAAATATGGGTGTCGAGTGAATTCATTTGTAGAAATAAAAAATTGCTGATTATATTGACGTCGAATTAACGGCAACCCAGCTGTGACGTACCCATTTTTAAATTAAAGACGAATAATCCTCATAAGATAGTCGATGCATTGAATCGTTTAATACCAATGGTATAGTGCTATTGCGTAATAGCATTATTAATTTTATTATTACAAAGCTTCAATAAGAGTGCAACTGCATTTGTAGTTGCATAAGAATGATCCACATTAATCAAACTTCATCCACCACACGTTATAAGCGTGTTCATGTAAGTCGTTAAAATACGAATTGGAAATTAGAAACGTCAGTCAGAACAATCCTGTTCTTCTGGATTAACGAAGCAGCCGTTTAAACGCCTTAACAGCCACTACACATTTGCAGCACCAAAGAAAACTAAAAAAAGGGACTTAATTGAGTTACGTCAAAGTTTCGTTAAATAATTTTACAAAAATGAGTTTACTTGATCGCGTCCAACGTGCAACAAGTGGCAACAATTTGCTTACAAAGTTAAATCGAAGTTAAATCGAAGCAGGTCTTCATCAGAGTCGTCTTCTACAGGCGTAGAATCCTGGTAAACGTCGATGGCTAAAAGGTGTGGCTCTGGCACGCATACCGCATCACTTCCTCAACAATAACCAACGCGTTCCGTGAAACGAACGGAAATCATCGTATCGTCATTGATTTTCATCTTTACCCTGATTAGTCATGGTATTAAACGTAACCTAACCTAACCCAGCCTAGTCGAACCTAGTCGAACGATAAGTCCTCCATTCACTGAATAATTAGCAGACCCATACGAATATGAGTCGCAGTAAAAACAACTGTTACGAATATACGTAAAATATTCAGGCTCCAATGAATTTTATCAATAAATATGCCATACGCGAGTACCACATGGCCACGAGTAAGCGTCAAGTATGTATACGTATATGGCCATCGAGCCAGATACCACCGCCATTATTACTCGACATTCCAGTCTGCTGGCAGGTTAGGTTATGTCACCCACACGAAACTATTTTATGTCGGTATAATAAAGTGAATATCATATCTCGCCGCTTCCGTTTACTCGGACATTCCCACAATTTCTGCGCGTCTGCACACTCTATTATTACTTCGACATTTTCCGACAGATCGGATTCCGATCGAAATTACGTAGTGGCTCACGCGGCTCGCCAGGTGTGTCATGTATATGTATATTCTGAAGTTAGCTAAACAAGAATACGAATGAATCCAGCCGTCACGTTTCGTGGCTGTATTCATGGGATACCAAGATATTACGATGTTTAAAAGAGACAAGAGAGCGAGGGTGGTATAAGTGGTTATCGAGAGAGAAAAAGATGAGAAATCCCTGCACGTTCCTATTTTCCTTCTCTCCCAAGTGGTGAAAATGGACAGGAAGCAAGTCCAATCGTAACCGACTTGTGAACCTTATTCAATTTTCACGTCTACTTGGTATGCGAGGAGGCATAAATATTTACAGTTCCAAGCCGAGTCAAATACTATTTAGCGGTCTCCGCTTCCCAAACGTCCGCCTGCCTGTATACTGCAGCGTCTGAGTTTACGTCCGAATGCCTGGACAGTCACCCACCAAAAGTTTTCCGCGCCGTAAAAAAAAAAAATATTCCGTCCGTTCTTTTTTTATAGTCGCCAAACCACAAAACCATCAAGAGCTCCTTACGAAACGTACGAGTCGGTTTACACATTGCGGCAAGACGTGCGATCTTCGTGAAGATTATTTTATTTTATTCGCGTGCAACAATTCTCTCATTCGTTACCTGTTTACGTCGACGCACCAATTTTCCCTCAACTTTTCGAAATCATCCCCACGCAATCACCTCCCCTCACTCGATGTTAATCAAAGCAATTTCACCCGCCGTATTTTCCTTTCTCATTTCTTTCATGCGACGACTCCCGGGCATTTCAGCGGATCACTTTGTTCCGTTAACGGAAATGGTGGATTCCCGGTGTATCATGGTGGTAGGATAATCGTGCACACATATTTGTACCACACAGTTGCAGACCCAACACACAACAGAGGGTTGCACACGATATATCAACATATTGGTAACAGCGTGCGCTCAATAGATGGCATTGTGTCGTGCGGCAATGATCTCGTATGAAGTGAACCGTTAGGATTGACAATATGTAAGGCCGATGAAGTGTAGGAGCGGATATACGGAGATGGGTGAAAGTCTATAACGACTATATACGACAGGGATCGAAAATCCTGTCAATCATATTCGCACGTAGGGTTCAAAGTGATTAAAACTGAAGTGGAACGTGTACGGATAGAGTGTGAAGGATAGAAGTGGCGATAAGGCGTTGCTGGCAGTCCACATGAAATAATGTAATCAAACCGAAATTCAAAATTACGAAATTCCCTGCACCGTGTCGAATTACGCTCGTAGGTTATTCGATGTTTGCGCGTGTGCGCATGTGCAGATCAGAATGACACGTGTAAATTACGCGAAAGAGTGTGCGTACATGCATTTCTCACAGTTTCGCCATATTGTCTTTGTGGCCTTTAATGTCCGTGCGAAACGATGCGTATCGGTTGGCACCGGGACGCCGAAGACGCTACTCCACGATAATTAACGCAAACTCCGTCTGATATTTCGAAAAAAAAGGGCAAAGAGAAATCATCGTGAAGTTTGCTCTTGAAAAGGGCGTCAAACAGCGATTGTCATTGGCGGCCTCGAACTCGAGGACAACCGAGCTACGTGTGTACATACACAATGACGGCAACAATTGCGCCAATAATGATGTTTTCAAAGTGACGCGGCGGGAGAAGACCCCCCTGCCCCATTTTGTGCACGGAAAATTTCTAAGCGTGCCAATTCATTATTACGCGTCGAATTTAGTGAACACGTCAATTGCAAGGAACGACAATTTCTATGCTTTGAAGGAAACTGTACCTTACAGCTGAGGTGGCAATTGTCGAGGCAAAGATTTCCTATTGCTGGCTTGCGTAATAAACAATGTGGCGATTTGGTTAAGAGTTTTTCGCTGAAATTCATGTTTGTATACATTCGTGTATATGCTATATGCGTATAGGCGCGGTCATGTGATAGCGTCTACGCGGAATCGAATATTGAGAAACTTGTTGGTTTTGAAAGAATTTCAAGAGTCCGCGTACTCTCCTATAGCTATAACGTCTGCTAGTAACGAAGCTGATTTCGTCGTTGCTGTGATAAGTTATCAGTGAGTTTAAGATGCAATAATTTGAACACACCTTAAGACCAACAAGCGACAAGTAGACTTGTATAAACTCTCGAAATTAAACAACTGACTTTTAATAGCCATTAAAATGTTTTTAATAAACTTCGGGACGAATTGATTAATATTTTTCGGTTAATTTTCTATACTCGAAATTCAATATAAATTTTCGGAACGAAGAAGATAACGAACTGCTCACGTGGCCGTGTCTATCTGTGCGCACGCGTAGGCGTGAGTAGCACGTGCGGAACGTTTAAGCGGCGCTAAATTTACGCCAATTTCAATTAAATACGAGACACGCGTCAGAAACAAAGAGGAAGCGAGCGGTGCTAATCGTGCAGAAAGGGGAAAGGCTAGGAAACTAATGATAATAATAATCCCGCGAAATAATGCACGAGACGAGCAAACTCATTCTCATCCCGCCAAACAAAGGTCATTGTTCTCCGTAAGTTCGGTAAACTGGTCAATGACCATAAAGGAGGTGCATACATATTTGGAAATAAAATAAGTCCGAAGCGACCACTACATTACGTGGCCACAAATCTTCAAGTAGCACTGTAACGATACTCCGCTAGCACAGAGTTGAGTGTAATGAGAATTAAATTAATTGAACTGAGATACGGTGAACGAATTAAAATTCGTAAAGAAAAACGTGCAGAGAGTGACAAGGGCGATAAATCAATAGCGACATGTAGAATACAAAAAAAAAGTAATGCAGCAATGAACTGCGCGAAAGATCCTATGGAAACATTACAACTACGTATGCAGAGAAAGTTTAGGATATGCAAAGGGCGTTCGAACGATTCATTCCGTCACGGAGAATCATTCTCCTCATCGGGTTGAAACGTCAAATGATTTCATAACGAAGCTTCGAAAGTAGTGAGAAGGCGACGCCGCGATGCAAGTACAGTTAGAAAGTAACCTAGAGAAGTCAGCCGCAACTGGCTGCAACAAATCGTACAGTCGAAGCAGCAGCCGCGTGTCATTTTACACGGAACTCGAATCGAAATTGATATTAACTAATAAAAACTTTCAGACTTCTCCTACCTGATCTTAGCATTATCTTGAGACTCGTGTATCCGTATGCGATTTGTTAAAAGTCATCGAGATTTTCAGTCCCGAAAGATACGATCCTACGGAAAATTCTGTTTCTTATCTTCTGGTGTCTCTGACAGTAATAAAAACATGACGGGAGTTAAAAGGTATACACTTGTCATTATTATTACAAGAGCTGATCAATAAATTCATCTGTGTGTCTGTGGCAGATTCGTTTTCTTTTGGATTGACAAACTCAGTTGTCAATTTTGACTGTGATGTATCAGTAACAAAAAATTATCTTTCAATCCGGTGTATGAACGTCGGAGAGTAAGTCGATTTTATTAGTATCACCTCTGAGGCAAATAATGTATCTGTAGAAAATACAATTGATCGTTAGAAGTAATCTGATTGTGAGAAGTTGTATCACGCTTCTTAGTTTCGTGAGACTTTTCGCGGCTAACGGAAAGTGCTTTCTCATTGGGATGAAAGAACGATCGGGATTTAAAAGAATAACAGAGAATAAGAAGCATTAGAAAAATAGTACAGCATAACGTTAAAATTCATCCTAAAGATCAACCTCTCGCAATTTACTTTATGCAAGCAATGGTAGTAGTAATATAACAGTTATCTAGTCGAGAAACCGAAGAAAATTCTTTAATGTAACGGTAACTCATCCACCGCTAGCAAGAAGAAACCTTTTATTACTTATTATTACGGGAGCGATCCTGTAGTCGATTGAATGTCAGCTTATAAAAAACGGGAAACGCAATAGGAGCAGAAAAAGATACAAGTTATTTTAGCGTCATATAAATAATTCTTGACGTTGTTAAATGCAGAGACAAGTTTGATTACAAAATAGTGAATATTTGGATGCATATCGTCGCGATGAAAATAAATAAGTATAATTCGCGAAACTACGTTTAAAGAAAATAAACGTAACTTAAACCACAGTAACAGACAGTCAAGGAAACGAAAAATGTATATGAAGGTAAGGCGAAAAAAATTGAAGGCAGAATATGAAAAGTTTTGAAAAATAAAAGCCGATAAACAAAGCCTCACGTCGACGGGCTCATCGCGGTTAGCACGTCGTCGCTCCGCGTGTTGGTGGCAGATCGATCGGAATTAGCATCGCTGACACTATCTCTCGGTGTAGTAGCGATGTAAATGAACTTTAAGTGAGTGCTAGTGTAATGCACCCTTACACAACAAGGGTACACTGTGAGTCGCGTTAGAAGCCAGCAACGTCATTGTGATAATAAAGTCATAACAAATGCAAAGAATAAAATGGACACAACGATAGCTATTGCATGACCGTTACGTGTGCTCTACAGAATTCATGATAAAATTCATTTTTTAATGACTATAATCAAATCTAACTTACCATTTCTTGACACGTCGAGTTCCACGAGGTTCTCAAAGTTCTGGATGTCAGGAGGTAGTCGGTGTATCTCATTGTCACTAAGTCCCAGCTTCCTGAGCCGTTGTAGTCTGAAGAAATTCTGTAAGAATGAAAAGCATTCAAAGATATGAACAATGCACAGATATCTCCAGAATAAATACGGTATCAGAAATTGTATTAGGATCTAAGGAGATCTATATACAATTTTTCAAAGTACTTGGGTACCACCTATTTGTCAGTACTCAATGTAGTTACAGTAGCACTTCACATTTTAACCAGACAGAAATGCTATTATTACTCATGTCAACAGAATCTCGCCTACCTTCGGCAAATCACGAATATGATTTGCATCGAGGAGAAGCTCCTCGAGACTTCTAGAGTATCTCAGGATGTCATCGGGTACGCTTGGCAGAGAGCAGTGACGCTTGTCAACGTATTCCACCTGCCTGTTACACCCTTTGAATATCGGAATGCAGCGGAACATGGCTTGTTTTTCTTCTTTTGTTGCGTCCTTGTCGATCACGCCGTATCAGCACCGAACATAGTTGGTCACGCGTTATTCGCATGCACTACGCACTTGATTATATTCTTTGTTACACATTATTCCAAGACGATGAGGGTTATATGCTTAGAAAAATGGGCGGCACGATACACACTTTCACGCCCTACTCGGCTTTAAACGCGCTCGGCTTGTGCCTCCTGATCTGACGTCATTGCGAGGCTCCAAAACGACACAGCGAGCGCAGCCTACTAACCACTATCCCCACCGAGTACTATACGGTTCTTCAACGACCTCTGCTGTGTAAATTCGAAAATAACTTGCTAGGGATTGTTTCAATATCACCAACAATTTCAATGGGTAAAACCAGATATGAGTAGGGAGATTGCCAATGGGTCGCTATTCTTGAAACTAATTTTACTTTGGGGTATACGCGCCACCTGAGCGGAAGGCCGTCGAACCATACCCACGTTTTTGATTGGTCGAGTATATATAGATATACTACGTATGATATTCGTGAGCTCCGTGAGACACATGAAATATATCGGGTGGCACTTTAAAGCGTGTGTATTCTATTGTGGACGCGCCACCTGGACGGAGAAGCCTCGAACCATACCCACGTTGTTGATTGGTGGAGCGTATCTACCAGAGTACTCTAAGCAAACTCCAAACTTGGATAACAACTGAAATACAGATTTCAGAATCCTTATGCCACGGTAACTAAGTAGCATACGTGCATGGTAACGACTGAACATGCAGGGAATCTCTTGTTCGAGACCCGATTATTATTATTTTTTTATTCATCAACTATGCTTATTGAATCTATCAAGGTATTCCTATGGACAGCTTGCGGGGTTCGGGGTCCGAGGAGGTTTCCTTTGATAATACACCGTGCCGCCAGCCCCAACATTTTATAGCAATTTTAGAAATATAAATTAATCACTAGATAGCGGTAATATCTTTTTAAAAAACGATGATTTAGATTATTAATTGCATTCGACTATATGTATACCAAATAGCAATGTAGTGACAAAACCTCATACCATGCTCAATTTCTGCAGATCAATGGGCAGCCTTAAAATATGTATGTGAACTTATATACCTAAAGGTGTAACTTTTCTACAAGTGGTTTGCCGGGAGAAGCGGTAGCGTGAATTTTTATTTCATGAATTTTTTGCATTTTATTTCTGAATTTGATTAATATTATAACAATAATCATGCAAATATGTATTTTCATTACAATTTTATTATTTTTGCTTCTTGTAAATAATAAAAATCAGGTTGTGAAAATATGTAAATACAAATACAATTCCTATTCCTAGTTTTTTTGACTTCGTTATTCTCTTATACACAATATTTTATATATTATACTCCATATAAATATTTTACAACGGTAGTTATCGCGAGCTAATTTAAAAAATTGTATTACTTTCGTCATAACTTTTACGATTACGATAGTATCACAATTCATAGTAAAAATAATACAATTGTTATGAAAACACATATTTGCGTGATTATTATTGCAATATTAAACAGATTTAGAAATAATATGCAATAAAATTCATTAAATAAAAAGTCTACGAGCAGAGACTTGAACACGAAAACTTTGACTTACAAAGTTTACATGCTACGACTTCGGTCATCAACCTACTTGGCAGTGAAATACATTTTTAAATATATAACTTCCTATACAAACTTTAAGACCCTTTTTCTTAAAATTCGCTGCCCATTGATCTGCAGAACTTGAGCATGATATGAGGTTTCGTCACTACTATAACAATGCGCAGTCTCATTCCGAAGTTCATTTCTCATACCGCGGCCTCTCCTTGTCAGTCAAAGATTATAGAGTAATTAAATTAAACCACAAATCTGCAACGTGATTAGCTACGGAAATATGAGTTTCCTAAGTTTTATCATACAATGGTTCCATGGCACGCGCCATGGTGTGTTAGGTCAGTGTAGGAGAGACCTCTCGGGTTCGAGACTCGGTCATTCACTTTTTTTAAATTCATTGACTATGCTTATTGGGTCTATTAATTGATTTAAAATGTATCAAATACACTATTATATTATGCTATATACATTTTATTATATATCATATACATACAATGAGTGCATAAATCAGCCAGCTTCTTCCCGAGAGCCTGTGAGTGACAAATCGGGCAGAGATAAGCACAAGCGTAAGCAGGGAACGAGTACTTACATTGAAAAAGCACATGGGATGCGGAAAAGTCCACCTCGCAGCCCCAAGGTACCGGATTTGGGGTAGGTTGTTATTATTTTTCTTTTTTCTTTAATCAGGCGACGCTGCGACCACGGACGTATTCAACAAAATAGATGGCGAAATCTGTTTGCGCAGAAACGCAAAATGTAACTAGCTATCAATTATTATACACGGGTTTATCTTTAGTCGTCAATATCTGCGCCTATAAAAATAAAATGATAATTCATAAATAACAAACTTATACATACGAGGAGTGCGTGATGAAAAAGAGAAGGAGAAAGAAGTCGGCTAGCGAAATCTTAATGTAACTAAGAACTGGGAACCCCGCACTCCTTATGAAATTATAAAAGTATCAAATAGTAGCGATTATTCGGCTCGACAGATGGGACACCTTGTGTATGTATTGTTAGCTTCATTAAATTTGTATAATGATACATGAAACTAGAAATTTGCGTTGATTGTTTAGCCGAGTGCACTGATCTTCGTGAAACACTAAAAATTATGAAAATCGTACACTCGTTCCTTTGCTTTTCTATCCATGTTTGCTTATGTTTGCTTAGAAATGTAGAGCGATAATTTGATGTTAATAATACAATTGATATTAAATGGTATTAACATATTAATATTGTATTACAGTAAATGATCACGCGAGCCTCACAGTCACGGGACTTCTTTTTGTAATAGTTTACAGATAATTTTATGGGTTGTTTATGCTTTGTTTTGAATTTCATGTGTTTCCATCATTTGCTTCTTGCGTCTCGAAAGTGGTAGTTCGCTCTACATTTCGAAGCAAACATAAGCAAACATGGATCAAAACGCAAAAGGCCGGGTGTACGATTTTTGTGCCTATCGAGGTTGTATGAGAAGTAAGATAGCCACGAGCTGCAGGTTGTACAGGTTCCCAAAAAAAATTGATCCTCGACTGGCTGTATGGATTAAAAATGCTGGTAAGTTATTAAGAACTAAACACATTGCTTCCTAATTATTGCAGTGAATATAACAATTGTAGAATGTATAAAGGTGGAGTGATCCTATGAACTTTCACCAAACGTAACCCCTAATCTTACAGAACGATTAAGTAATTTTTTGCCAATATTTTCATACGTGAAATGTCATTACCTGTCACTTGTCTTTATCTGTCAATATATAAATATTTAAAAAATTGTATATACGTTTATTCATTTAGATAAGTAAATAAAAAACTGGTGGCGGCCAAGCCCTATCTTCTTCTAACCAGCAGTCGTAGTACGAGAGTATAGAAACCATAGGCATTGGGAACATTAGAAAAGGAGAATGATTGGCCGTCATCTCATTTACTCTTTGTTTATTTGAGTAGATACATTTTCAATTGATCTAAGGTAGGGATCACGTAGTCCATACTATATGTCGATGGACTGGACATACCCATGTATTCTATGTCTCGCGATCTTCATATGCGGAACAGAAATCTACATATAGCATTTCAATGGGTAAAATCCATTTGCAGGTGGCTATTTAATGCGGTTTTGAAAATTTATGAAAATTCCGGGTTCCTCCTTCTACTTTACTTACCTATATCTTTTATATGCTGTTTTCTGTGAAACGTATAAATAGACACGACTGTATAATGTAATAAAATGTATATAGTATAATATAATCATGCATTTGCTACATTCCAAGCTAATTAAGGTGTTCCTATCGAGCCATACATAAAAATGATGATAAGTAGTGAACAATATAAGGAAGGTTTCCAGAAAGTGTATTGAGATCGCCTACGTTCTAAAACAGTAATATCGGTCCGTGTAAGTGAATTTTGATCGAAAATGTGTGCAATGCCAAAGAATTATGGTGAATTGACAACACTGCATTTGAGATAGAGGGGTCTAGTGGTATATGTAACGCACACACTTGTATTTTTGTGACGTATATACAATACCTATAGTTCGCATGCAATTTTACAAATATAAGAATTACTCGAGCCAGCTGTTGCAATCTGTCAATCATATTATCAGAGCTGCTGCGCGAAGCGCGCCGCTCTGAGTCGGCAACCAAAAGAATTGAACGCGCCATTGCCAAGCTACCTCAATAATTACGAGTGATGGAAACTCGCATATTTTGGTATATAGTCTAATACAATTAATATCTCAAATCTTTAATAATCTAAATCATCGTTTTTTAAAAAGATATTACCGCTATCTAGCGATTAATTTATATTTCTAAAATTGCTATAAAATGTTGCCTGCACGTTGGCAGTAGCCAGGCGGCACGGTGTATTGTCAAAGGAAACCTCCTCGGACCCCGAACCCCGCAAGCTGTCCATAGGGATACCTTTATAGATTCAATAAGCATAGTTGATGAATAAAAAAAATAATAATAATCGGGTCTCGAACAAGAGATTCCCTGCATGTTCAGTCGTTACCATGCACGTATGCTACTTAGTTACCGTGGCATAAGGATTCTGAAATCTGTATTTCAGTTGTTATCCAAGTTTGGAATTTGCTTAGAGTACTCTGGTAGATACGCTCGACCAATCAACAACGTGGGTATGGTTCGAGGCTTCTCCGTCCATGTGGCGCGTCGACAATAAAATACACACGCTTTACAGTGCCACCCGATATATTTCATGTCTCACGGAGCTCACGAATATCACACGTAGTATATCTATATATACTCGACCAATCAAAAACGTGGGTATAGTTCGACGGCCTTCCGCTCAGGTGGCGCGTTTACCCCAAAGTAAAATTGGTTTCAAGAACAGCGACCCATTGGCAATCTCCCTACTCATCTCTGGTAAAACTGTATTATACGACTCCGAACTGAAGTTGATTGCTAGTAACTTAGATTTTTAACGTAACGCCATCTGTCGGATATAATGTGAATTGCATGAATAGTCACGCCATCTATTCCAAAAAAAGTTAACCATGTTTACAACAATAAAACAAATTTATTTTTTATTGGAATATGTAAACATGTAAATCGTATAGTTTGAAGAACTTGAAAATTTACGGGCGTTCACAATACCAAGCTAATATTAAAAAAAAAAGAAACTAAACCTTGGGACATCACAGCATTGGAATTCTAACCGAATCTAACCAAACGAAACTTCTAAGGCCATCACAGACATTGGATGTATATATATTAATTAATGTAGATCTGAAAAATATATATTATACATAAATTTACATAATTTACTTACAAATTTCGAAGTTGAAACCTCTTCTTTCATCTTACGCAAAATATTGTGAATCGAGAAGTTGATGCTACGTGAATAATTGGTGGCTGTGAAAAGTGCCGATTTTTTTAGATTTCCTCCGTCGGCGATTCCACTTCAAAATCCACTTCCGCTGCGACAGTGTCCTCTGCAGCGTCAACGTCGCTAGATGGAGGTGGATGAACGCGAGCAATGTCTTTCAGAAATGTTTCAAAAGGATCAAGGACATCTGCTCGCAAGTCAATGAATGATTGACGGTCAGATGCTTGTAATCTTCTGCACCTAAGGATTCATAGGCTTTCCAAAAATCGCTAACGATTGTGGTGCCAGGTGCAATAAATTCCTTAATGAGAGGCACGAGTGTAGTCATCAATCGATCATTCACTGTTGTCAAAAAACATCGGCTAGTGCTGCGCAACACGGGCTTGAACGAAAATTAAACGAAAAAACTCCAAACATGGAATACCTATTGCGATTACTTTTTTTTAATGTAAATTTTATGAAAATATATTTTTATAACAAAATAATATATATGATAACAGTAAAAGTATATTCATTTCAAATCTTTAAAGATAGTTTCACTTTTTTCCGATCAGGTGGCGCCACTATTCCATACGATTCACACTACATTAAGCAGATGGCGCAACGTTAAAACTCTAAGTCACTAGCAGCCAGCTTCAGTTCGGAGTTACCTCAGTGAAGTTAGCCGGACAACTTTAACTTTTTAACTTTTTATCATACCTAATCGATTGGTGGTCGTTTGGTGG
>JASANN010000475.1:694772-720027 GCA_031762395.1 Calameuta pygmaea
CGCCGCCCCCCCCCCCCCCCCCCCCCCGAAATTGTTTTTCTTCAGGGCAGGGATAGATGAGGCAATTTGTTGAAAAAATATCTTTTGGAAACAAAAGATGCAACGCAATAATAATAATAATAATAATAATAATAATATTGTAACAAAAAATAAAAGCATAATCGATTCACTACAATCCAATCCAGAATCGTAGACCGGGTACTACTCCATTTCGTCAACAGTTTAAACAGTCCAGTGAGCCACGGAGCTCCAACTACTAATGGTATAATTTTTATAGCCATTTTGAGGCTTATAGCGTGTTTGAGTATCCTCCGTTGTTATTATTAATTATCGCCTCTGCACTGTACAATCTAACGTAAAACTATAACGGAAGGCAATACGATATATTAACTATCTATAATTGGGGAACAAGTAATGGGATCTGCTATAGGATTTTAGTGGCCTGCTAAATCGGTGGTATCAATTAATAATAGCTGTACAAAATAAACGCAGCACCGCTTACAATTCGTTTCGATGCAGACGCGAGCGCGACCGTTTGAAAAAATTGGAAGTAATTGATTTCAAATGGGAATTAATCGAAAAATCGATTCAATAATGGATATCTGTATGGTGGAGATTAACGATCAACAAAGAGGTTTGCGTTCCGATTCCACCGATCGCGAATACTTAATTATTTTTGTAATAATCTATAAATAATAATGCGATGTTCGCAGTGCCGATTAGAGAAATTAATTAATCGATCAATTAATGAATGATTGGTCGATTGGTACAAAAAAACAAATTTTTTTGTTTCATTTTTACGGCGTCGTTATTCATTTTTGACTCGCCATTTTATCACGTAAAAAAGTATTGTCAGTATAAAAGTTTGATCTAGCCGACAATTAAACAAAACTACGTGTGCTTGTTTGTTTGGTTTTTTTTTCCTTATACGTATCGATCGCCGCATGGTCTGGCGTCGGTTTTAAGTACCATCGACAACTCTTCTTCTTAAGGATAAAAAAAGAATAGCGTTAACGAGTGAGAGAGCCAGTCCCTATAAATAATATGTACCAAATAAAAGCACTTTCGTTCGCGGTGACGTCCACAACGCGGCGTCACTCGCGTTATACATAGGAACTTGAATTAATCACGATTCTTTCTATCAACTACCCGACTTATCTCGCGATTGACAAATATAAATCGCACAATAATAACGATAACGAACAATTAATCGTTGTGCTGCCAACAACCAACTGTCAAATTAGGCATTTCTCTATTATTACTACTGCATCGTCAGACCAGCTGCCCTACGGTAAAAACTCAGTTTGCACCGCACCGAAAAACAAATCACATAATAAGGTGCAACGTCCGTGCACGGAATAAGTAGTCAAAAAAAAAAAGAAAAATAATTCAACCGAACGCGGAGTTAATGTCGCGTTTGCATCGACTTAGATTTTGACTGAGTCGTACGCTCGCGAGCGCACCAATTAAATCATGATGTTGCTGAAGAACGTAGGTTTCATATCGTCACCGCTGCCATTCACACCGACGCTGGATGTCAATCCAACTACCCGGTTAGTTTTGGAATTACGTGACAGTGGGTTGTGTCGACGCATTGGCTCTACTGCGTGCTGCCACTGCCAGCAGCTACGACAGAAGTATCTGAAGCACAACTGCAAATAATGGAAAGTCAGCAATGTTAAAATATTGCTTGAAAGTCCATTACCCTGTAGATAATCACTCACCGGTTCACGGCAAAAATAAGGACCCTGCTGCACAGAACATATGGAGCACACGGAATCCTCTATATAAGGATCGACTTGAACCTGTAAAAATGGGACAAAAGATTAAGTAAAGATGTTTACATTTTATATCATCTACAATGAATGCTGACTTTTTTCGTGAACTTCACGGTCTTGATTTCAATGAACGCAGCTGACACGGCGTCCATGTAGGAAAGGCTGTCGCTAAATGTCACACGCCCCGAACCAATAGGATACTTGTATTTATCAGTGTCAATTCCTAAGATAAAAACAAAGTGTTACGAGGTTGATGTGCCATTGGGAAATTCCAGATAATGGCAAACACTCACCGGCATAAATGACGCCTTTGAAAAGATCATTCATGATCTTAGCCAGTCCCTGAGCTGTCAACATACCATGGAGGGCCCCTACAAATACAGTCTTGTGTGGATCCAATTTTTGTGATGAAGATTTGACGTAATTACTGTCACTCAGTACCCACGGAATCACTTGGACCTTAAAAAAACCACATTTGTTTATACATTCAAAAGATTGGGACAAATGCGTGTACACACTTCCTTGCCCTTCATTCGTTTCGAAGAGATCTTGTAATACCAGCTGCCGCCATTAGTAAAGTCATGAGTGCAAGAAGCGAGTAAAGCCTTCACCTATGACAAAAAAATATATTTTCATTCGAAGTATTCCAAAAACGAGCAATAGCAAACGAACCTGTTTTTCGGATTCGAATATAATGTACACGTATCCTTTCGGCTGCGAAGCTGATTGATCTTTACCAGGCCACTCGACGCGTATCTGACCAAATTGTTTGAATGTTGCGATCAGCATAGATTCGGTGATATCCCACGGGACTCCACCGAGGAACACCTTGGAAGAGTATCCCGAGGGTTTCTGAGTGCGATTAGGTAAAACGCCACTCCAGGTGCAGGTAGGATTGCAGACAGCTAAGTATATCATTAACAAATAAACAACAATGTATATCGCCATATAAAATTAATGTCAATCACGACAAAGTTTATAAAAAGGAAAGTAAATTGTACCAGCGGCATTCCGATGAAAACGTGCAGCTCGATCAAGCGATATGGGCGTTTCTGGTGGAAATGGATTCGAGGCGCATGACATGAACCGTGGATTTCCAGTTGGCCAACAATTCGATGAGGATTGGTGCTGATGATATTGTGATGGAGAAGATAGGTACTTCTTGGCAGCCAGTCGTTGATACGCAGCAGCTCTACTTCCAGTGCACATGTCCATGTCCGTCGAGACAAGTGATCCCAATGAAGGAGAGTAGCATGAATGCGTTGTAGAGCCCAGCGACAGAGAATTCTAGGAATTAAAGATTATTAATAAACATCAAGATTATCAAGCGCTATTCCGATTTAATGTTTAGTCTTTAAACTTCTGGATCATTTATTGTATATCACATCATATAGTGCTCTAGGTCCTATATACTATTCACATTCTATTGCGCCATATTACTCCGTGTATTTATTTATTACATTATTCACCATAATATCAGATAGCGAACTGTCCATGCTGCTGACTCCACTCATCTCTGAATCAGCTGGTGAATTCGAGCGTGAGCCACCACATCCTAGCGAACGATTGGCGTATTCCAGTGTAGGGCTGCCACAGTCACTGTAAATTAAATAATTTTCTGTCACTGACATAGCATAGAGTTTAGATAGTATCATGAATTCCATTTTACGTGCCCCTGATCCGCCGGACGATATCGTAGAACAAATGTTTAAGTCTATGTAATACCTGTATGGTGGCGAACCACGAATAGGCCTTCCATAATACTGTGAGTGGATTGGTGAGGAGGGTGAGCCTCCCAGGTGCTGCAAATAGGAACGATTGTTCGGAGAAGATGTGTATGTATTGCTTCCTGCTCCAGCGTCATAAGTATAGGGATTGGAGTACACACTTCCTGGAGTGCTGGGTGTTCCTGGAGTAGCCAATGAATTCGGTGAGCCTGGCATATCCAGATTTGTTGATCCATAGTAGCCATGACTATCATCGCACTGTCAAAAAAAAATAGTGAATAAATCACCACTCTGAATAAAGTTCATTGAAGACATCGAACAGTCCTGGTGAGTCAACGCCAAGGAAATCCTGCTTCTTTCGTGTCCCTTGTTAGAGCAGGGGATGCTGCTGGAAACGTGCCAAGACGATATCCTCGCGTACCAGCAACGATGAACTTAGTCCGTACAAAAGAAGCTTCCTTAAAGTGTATCTAATCTTTAAAAGAAATATCCTAGAATCTTCGAATGGTTTTTCATCATTAAAAAATCAACGGACGATAAAGTCAGTCTTTTGTTAATGATTAAATTTGGTCTTGGAGTATCATCAGGAGTACTGAGAGTCTGAATCATCAATCGGGCGAAAGGTCCTAGCCTCTAGTCGCCACAGCAGGACTGAGCCTTCAAGTTGTAGGGGGTCGAAGGGGGCGGATATGATAGAGCCGTCTGGCTCAAGCTGGCAAATTCTTGGCTCCGTTTGAAACGGGGTCGCTTTAACGCGCTCGCCATGCGTTATTTATTTTATGCACCATCATTGTGTCGCTCTGCCTAATGCGGGCGCTTTAAGTGCACTTTAAGTGAACTATGTCCTAGCTAGAGCGGCACTTTCTACTTGTCCTGTCACTATTACGGATAAACAATGTATTTAATATGTACAATCATTATAGAGATCCTATAGGATCTCTGGCCATGTAGTAATAGACTGCAGAGACTGTTATAAACAGACAATAATAATAAAGAACGCAGTGTATTGCTAGTATGCTTTGACAAAGCTTGGAGAATAGCACATGACATCTAGGATTATTGTATAATATACAGAAAACACTTTCTTATGAGACAAGAACATGCTTCATAATTCTATCAGATGATAAAAATCCAAACATGGATTTCTTTGTGGTTAATATTAATAATGCGGAATCTCTTACAAAGACTAGTAGTCTAACTATTCACGGAACGAATAATTCTCCAGTGGCTTAAAGAAACTCTTGCAATAAAGAACTTGTAAGTTGAAGCAGCTCCATCAGCAGGACGTAAACTCTTTCTATATGCTCTTAGTAAAGTGTTAGCCGTAGTCTTTACGTTGACAAGTTGTCATGAGGTGATTTAAAACTTTGTTGAGAAAAGAAGCAAGGTGACTGTTAAAAATTCAACACAATCTTTTAAAATTTCACGCCGTTAAACTTGTGTGGACTAATTTCAATTAAACGAAAGTGCCCTCTGCAAATGATCTGAGTGTACTTTGGATGAAAATTAAAAAATCAACTAGTTTCAAATCGGTTGAAGTTTACAGCGGTTGCAGTTGGATTTCATCCAATGGGGATGATCATTGTTCCGGTTATTGCATTGGCAGAGGCCAGGCGTCTCAGGCACACACACAATACTGCCTATTTCACGTTTGACATTTTTATCGCCAGCAGTCGCGTACCCAATATTTACCAGCTGCCAAAAATTGGTAGGAAGTCTCGACTAATGTTTCAGCTGGGTGCCATTTCATCGCTATACTGTCTGATGTAATACACATTTTTTCCCCCTTAAAATGTTTTAAGTAGGCAGAAAAGATAAATGCGACATCTTCGACGTTCACAGAGAAACACGTTTTACCGAATAGACAAGGAGAAATAAACTAACCTGATAATGCTGATGACTCAATGATGACTGATTGTGTCGCTGGGGACGATATTGATGATGACGAAAGCTTGACGAGCCGCTTGATAATTGTTCACTCATCAGAGAACCGCGAGGTAACCCTAATCCGAATAAATCGGAAATCGACATATCTCCTGCCAAAAAGAATTCACGATTATGTTCTTTCATTCTGATCGCATTCATTTATGTCAACCATTGATTTCCAGAACAATACAAACAACTGACTAGCGATTGATTTCTAAAGGCTTCGACCGAACGTCATTCAAATCATTCGTTTGATGTGCATGACATTGTTAAAGGTAAAAGACAAAGGACAAAAAAAATTCTCAATACCAATAACGATTGCTTTCAACTGTCTCACTCTACCGTTATACGTTCGCAATTAAAAAGAAGAGTGTAGAAATTTCTGTAATTGGTTTCCAAAGAACTTGTAACAATAGCTATCTAAAATAGTCAATGCAAATATCTTACCGTCAACTCCAGAATTCAAGTTCGCTGCACCGGAAGTGTCACGCGATTGGCCCTGAAGAAACGGAGTCGAAGACGCTGGTGCAAGGTCCAGCAAAAGATTATTAATTGTTTGCAATTGATGAAGTTGCTCGCGTTCGCGTTCCTGTTCACGTAGCTGCTCCCTGTGTTGCAGCTGCTGCTGCCCGCGCTGATGAATCTGCAATTGTTCACGTTGTTGAAGCTGCAGCTTCTCACGTTCCCTCTGTTGCTGTTCGCTCTCCCGATGTATTTGCTCCCTGCCTCGTTGTCGCAGCTGCAGCTGGTCTAGATCGCGATGCTGCAACTGCAGGGGATCCCGCTCACGCGATTGTTGCTTTGGTTGCATATTAATTGTTTCGTTGCGATCTAGCGTATCTTTAGAGTTTCCTTCAGCATCGTAAGACATTGCCAACTGCAAAACAAATCAGGGGATTTTATTTAAAACTATTATAAATCTCACACTTGTATCTTTTTTTTTACTATTTGTTTTAACGATTTATCCGAGAATGTATTTAATCAAGTTAAATATTAAAATTAATTTTAAAAAATCGTCTATCGCGCAAGGTGCACTATCGTTTTCATTGCCTCTCAATTTGTCGATGTTTGATGTCGGATGGATGCCAATAACATGTGCCAGTAAGAACGGAGCGTCTAGCTGCCGTAACCAGCAAAAAAATCGGGTCCAGAGAGGAAGTCAGTGAACGAATGGAATCGAGAAAATAGATATCGAAGCAGAGTGAGATGAGAATAGGTAAAGCAGAGGAGAAGCACTAAGAGAAAACTGCAAGAAAGTGAGAAAGAAATCACAAGAAATCAAGTGTCAAAAGGTCAAAAGGATTGGTCGATAATTTCAAAAGCTCACCAAGGTATTATTGACGTTGTCTCGACTGTTCTTCTTGAAGCTTCAAGATTATTATGGAAATTAGCAGCACTATCTGTATTCGAAAAGAAGAACTACAAAGAAGGAATAAGAGAACCTATTACGGAAAGGGAACGAGAGACAAAGAGATAAAGCATGGGAAGATTAGTATGAGAGACGAAAACAGAACACGAAGGACGTAAATGCGACTAGGCGAAAATTTCTAGGAATTTGAAGAAAAAAATTGTTCAACCATTGCTAATGGGATAAGAAGTCATTTTGAAAAACATACGTACACAGTCATACTCTGAGAATCCGATTTTGTATTTCGAAAACTTCTTGGAAATTCAACGCGTTCAAGTTTGATATTTCAAATTTTTCTTCAAACTTTGTAAGGCTCTGTAGTATTTCTCCGAACTATTGACAATACATTCGGTTATTTGAAAAATAATACACCAACGTATTAATGCGCCCTTACGAACGGCTCAGCAGCACATATACACATTCACAATCAATTACAGCGTTCCTTGCTTTTCTTTTCAATCGGGTAAATACAAAATATTTCTGTATTGAATTTGTATCGTGAAAACAGTCATATTTTGAATATGTGTTTGAATATATCATAGTTTTCCGTTCTTGTAGACAACATTTAATTCACACAATTGCCACCCAACCGAGTCAATAATTTTACTACTAAATGTTTCAACAAAATAAATGTGAATATTATTACGAAATTTGTCTTTTCTAATTAATTTTTATATTTAAGTTAAATGAAAAGGAATAAGAATATACATTTTCATATATTATTGAATCATGCGGCATTATACGCAATACTAAAGGGTGGAGGAGACGATTAAAGGTGGCGTCGCGGCGCCGCACACGGCGATGTCGACATGTGAACGCATGCTGGTTAATGCAACGTGTTTTCCACGTGGAAAGCAGATACGTGATATCCAATTGTGTATCAGTTTCTCAAATTGTTTCGTATTATTATGTTCACTAATGGAAAATGACATTTCATTGATTTCTGTCGTTAAAAGAAGATTATTGTTTGGCTTGAAAATTAAAATGTTCAAATATTAAACTAATGCCATTGAATTCTATAGTAAATAGTTCGATAAAATTTTCAACTGGCTCATTTGTTCTTCGTATCCAATGAAATGGTCCCTTTCGAAAGGTCACCAACGGCAGAACACAACAGAAACAGAAATACAAACGATATTGCCGACGAGTAATTTCCGGCTTTTACATATCTACGTGTGTACCTACTCGTATCGAACGAGAACGGCAGATTCATCGAATGGACTAGAGTAGCAAAAAAGATGGAAAAGAGCAAAAGAGATGAAAAAAATACTATTTTCATAAAACTATAAATTATATAATAAAATTTTTTCTCTTCATTTTAAATCATGAAAATTAGTATAGTATCGTCATACCTGTTGCAGCAGAGTAGGCATATCGACGTGTGGTTTGTCTGATTTTTCGCGATTATGCACGACGATTCCCAAGCAGTTCACGAAGGAATTAAAGAAAATCGTACAGTTAACACGAATCTCCTAGCACAAAGTTAGTGAGAAAACTGAACACGATTTTTCGACGAATGATCTTCTTACGACGTTTTCGTTACAGAAACAAAGGACGACTTGGTTCTCGTACCGAGAGGCGTGAAATGGACGTTAATTGAATGAAAAATTATTATTTAGAATTGAATAAATTAATAAATTAACGGAAATGTGTCACATTAAAATCAATATTAAACGTGGATCGTCCTCACGCCGGGATAATCTCGATTTCAGCAAACACGTTCACGGGGACACATTTATTAGTTAATTTGCAAAACGTACGTTCGTTCGATATCTGTTGTAGCTTTCTGACTGCACTTGCTATTATTCTCGCAATACGACTGTATGAACGCGTTTCGTCGTTTAAGAATCTCTACGCAGCAGCAACGATGGAGAAGGAACGCCCATTCTTCTCCACGTTGCTTCGCTCTGCAAACTGAATTGAAGATCTTCCGTCTGGACCGAACGGATTCGCGAACCAGGACTGGAGATTTCGAACACCGGCGCGAATGCGACAAAGTACGCCCCCTTGTGGAATCTGATGATCCTACTGAATTCAAATCAAGCACCCAGTTGAATACAACTAAATTCAGTTGAATAATTCAATAGAATCATTCGTATACTTCAACATGAATCTTCAATTAATTCATTGTAAAAATGATAAACAACTTTTCTTAATTTATGTACCATGATGGCACTACATTAA
Source organism: Calameuta pygmaea (assembly GCA_031762395.1). Taxonomy (NCBI): domain Eukaryota; kingdom Metazoa; phylum Arthropoda; class Insecta; order Hymenoptera; family Cephidae; genus Calameuta; species Calameuta pygmaea. The sequence goes on from JASANN010000475.1 coordinate 703,796, forward strand.
CAGAACGCATTTTCCGTACAGGTCTGTAAGGTTTAATAAAGAATATTTTTTTCAAAAATATATCATTCTGGGTAGAAAATTATTAAACACATCGTAGAAAGTAATCTTTTCTAATTCAATTAAAGAAGTATCTTTAATAATTTATAGGGCGGTAATAAAGTTGCATTAAGCAAACACCCTATTTACAATACAAATTAATTTTCCAATATTTATCAGAAATGTAAAGATTTTTATGAGAAGTTTTACTGCATATGCTGGATGAAGAAGGAATGCTAATTATTAAATGAATCAGTAACATCTCAACAATCATACCATTATAATTAGTTTAATTATATTCAATGTGTGCTGTAGACGAATCCAACATCTCGACTTCTGAACTCATATCATTTGTCGAATAATTGACAACTACGTGATCCCGATTACTACGTTCCACTTTGCTGGATGTGTTTTCCTCACACTTTCCAGAATCTTCGCCCCATCCAGAAAATAAATTTACTCTTAATTTATCAATACTTTGATCTTGCAGTCCTGCTGCAGCTGCTACAGGATTCTCTAACGCTGACGTAGATTCCGGCACTACTCTGGCTTCCGGAAACTTGTATTCCGGACTTTTGTCTGGGGCACCTGAAAAAAAAGAAATAATAAAAAACTTCTAAATACAATGCAATATATATATACAAGCAGACCCCGCCACGCGTTGCTGTGGCTGAGTGATTGTCAGTTTTTTATTAACAATTAATTATTGAGACCATTAATTTGAATAATAACTATCCTATTATCTAAGTTGGACCAAATTAGATATATATGCCAACTTTCATGAATATCAGTTGACCCGTTTTTGAGTTATTTCGGAACATACACACGGACACTGGATTTTTATATATTAAGATATGATGAAGTGAATTGAATTGTACTTATATATAATTATACCATAGATAATATATGCATACCTGGATAAGGAGGTACTTCATCTATAAGTTGTTCCATAACGTATCCCAACATGGTTGTAGTAAACGTGTCATCTCTTTGGAGTCCTAGTGCCCTGTGAAACGCGTCTACGGCTTCCTGGGTATTGCCCATGAGCGCATGAATGAAGCCAATTGCTGAATACGTCGATGGATTCAGTGGATTTAGTACGATGGCCTGTAATAACGTATTCAAATAAAAGGAAGCAAAAATAATACAGTAACGGGTAAAATTATTACATATTATGTACATATTCTTTACCTGTTGATGATAATCTAAAGCCTCTTCGTATTTTTTCATTTTTCTACAAGTGTGTCCCAAATTATTGAGCAGTGCCTCCCATTTACTTGGAAGTACAACATCTTTTGGGTCGCCCTGGACCCTTTTCATAGCTTCTTTGAACTGCTTTTCGGCGGTTTTGTATCTATGTGCAATTATCAATATTTATAATGAACATACGCTACATTTTTTATTATATATGTAATCTAACTCACTCCATATTGTAAAAAGATATAACGGCCATCTCGTGTATAACAAATGGGTCATCTGGAGCTATACTTTGTGCTTGTTGGAAGAATTTGTCGGCCAGTTTGAGATTGTTTGTTAGGCCACATTCTAAACCTATGTATAGTAATGGTAGATGACAGCCCTTCATTAATTGAGAAGCTTTAAAATATGCTGCCATTGCCTGATCATGTTCGTTTTCTACTGCAAACGAATGGCCGTACGCCAGCCATGCTGGACCAAATAATCTGTCCAGTGCTGTTGCTTTCGCCAAATATCTTCTTGCCGGATCACTTCTACCTTTTAATATGCAAATTTTAGTTCAAATTCTATTTGTAATTAGGTTTTTGTATCATCATAATCATGTATTTAATTTACCTATAGCATAGTAGTAGCAACCAACAGCAAACCAGGCAAGCGCCATGTCAGGATACAAGTCTACCAGTTTGTGTGCTAAGTAAAATAGTGCTGCAAAAAAAATATACAATATTATAAATAAACACTTTCCATCATTTCCCTATATTTAAAGTTTCAACGAAAATTTAAGGTTACCGTTAGTTTTTTTCAATTCCACTAAACAAGCAATATGTACAGGTAAACAAGAATTATGGTATGGATCCTTCTTAAGTATTCTATAAAAAAAAAAAAGGTAATTACAATCATCTTTACGACAAAGCAAAAACGATTTAGTTGATACAAACTATAGCTTACAAAATTATATCTCATAAATAGATATACCTTTCTGTAAGCGAGAAACATTTGTGATAATCACAATTATAGTATAGCCTTTCAGCCTTCGAAACTTGCATGTCTAGATTATCTAGGAGACGATCCGTAACAAGAATACCCTTTATACTGCATGAAACAATTGGTTGTTTTTTTGTCGGAACTTGATACTTTTTCAGTTTGCTCTCATACAATAGACGTAGTAATTCGCCTTCCGCTTCTGTACATTGTTCACTGATAGGAAGGGAGTCAAGAAGTTCCTTCTCTGGTACGTTTAACAATGATTTGATACTGTTTTTAAAAGTAGTTCTATTTGTTGTAAAAAAAAAACTAAAAAAGAATGCCTTACCTTCAGTTGCAGAAAGCATTTGATTCTGTACAAGTGCCTCGAAAGCTTGATACGAATGAACGTCACAGCGTAAGGCCTGTTTGTAACAACTTGATGATACCGCTCTATTGTCCATTGCCTCATACACTCTTCCTTTTACATACAATATTGAACTCTGTACCTATTGAAAAATAAATATGATATGTAACTAAACAGACTCTTATAGCTTTAATAGAGACAAAATTGAATTGAAATTTGCATTGCATTAGTATTAAAATAGAATACACATACATTTTTTGGGGCATCTTGTAGAATATCAGCATGATCGCTATAACTGACTCCAGACTGTGAAGTATTTGTGCACATTTCAGTCTCGTTGATTATTTGAAGGGCCTCAGTAAATTCTTTGGCTTCGAGCAAGCACCGAACTGCCAAATAATGGCACATAACATCTGTCTATGTAAAGAAATAATATTTAAGGATTTGATATTCAAAAGTATTTTTTTCTAAACAAAACACTATATAGATATGGCCAAATAAATAGCTCAAAGATTGGTTATTAAGAAATATGATATTTGCTTGAACATTGGAATGATGCTCTGTGACGTATTATGTTCCAATATTAATCTTGGCAAAAAAATAAGGATGAATCATAATTAACAAGGTGTAAATAACAATGAGTACATGTAAAAGAAATAACACCTTTTCAAGTCCATGACTCTTAATGAGGTGTGCAGCTCGATGATATTGTTTCATGAGAAACATACATTGTGCCAATGAACACACATCTTTTGGATCTCCATTGCTTAAAGATAAGACCTTGTCAGCCCAAAAAAGTGCAGCACTGTAAAGATGCTATAAGAAGCAATAAGGTTTTCATCATAACATCAAAGATTTAAGAAATATAATCTGTCAAACACAAAGGTTTAGTCAACTTACTAAATCCAAATACGACTTAACCAAATTTCTATAAGTATCCAGATCAATACTTTTCCTTTTTAATAGATCATTCATTTTGTCGCAATCGATATCAGTATCTTGCTGTGCCATTTCTTATTCTAAGATTCGTATTATTATTCGAAACACAGAAACAATCAATCGAATAGAGTAAGACATTTAAAAAACCACCATGAACTGTAAACATAAGCAATACTATAGATAAGCCAATCGATTTTCAATACAGAGATGAGTAGAGAGATGCACAACGCTACGGTTTTAGGCGATACCAAAAAAAAAATCGTAGTGGCGAGTTTAGGAGTAGGATGCTGTGATCATTGCCTCCGTCGATAATGCGTAGTCCGTCGTAACCGAACTAAGCGTAATCACCAACTATCAAGAATTATTGAATTCGCTGGCTCCAGCAGAATATTTGCGAAACGACCAATGATATAGCTTAGTATTGACTTAAATCTACACGAGCGTGTAATTGTAAACTCTGGTTGTGGCTCTATTTACCTGTATGCAATAGCCTGACACAACTGTGCTCACAGTGTTGGCAGTGAATTTGGAATGTAACAATAACAAAATATTTCTTGGGGTCAATCGTGTTAACTCAAATGTAGTAAAAATACGAAAAGTGAATAGCTGTTAGTCAACGTTGTGCTTGTCTCTTCTTCTCAACCTAACACGTGATTGGCCAACAACTATTCACTTTACGCATTTCCACTACATTAGAGTGACACAATCGACCCTCTTTAAACGGAATTTGATTCATTCATGCATTTTATTTGATCCAGCAAAATGAAAATCTGTTATTTAATAATTTTTATTATATAGTGATCTCAAGTTAAATAAAAATCATTTCGTTACTTGATAAAGAAGTGTAACTCATGTAACAAAGCCCAATTCAAGTAAAAAACTAAGAAATATTTTTTTATTATATTATAATGTATGTACATTTATGACAGTACTTAAAATAATTTTGAATTCATAAAAATCATTTATACTTAATTACTCACTATTTATAGGAGGATTGTTAATATGTTCTTGTATATAGGCTCGTGTAACAATACACTTTGGCATATTACAAGAACATGGAGTGTCATGTTCTGCATCTGCAGGATCCAACATGATAAATTCAATATTGTAACGCCTTGAACTCACTAAATCATGATGCAAAAACATTTTGAATGCAATGGCTTCTCCTTTCTTAACATCAATAGTAGATGGTAAAACTATTACCGTTTGTTTCCAATGAGTTTCTTCATCCATAGGGCTAGTAGGTAACTCAATACCATTTGGAAATTCAACTACAAACCATATACAAGCTCCTTGATAGTTACCATCCTTAGCACAAGGGAAAACCCATTCATTGCCACCTAAATGACTTAGGTCTTGATCCGAGACCTCCTTCAAATCTAACCAAGCTATCAGTTTACCTTCTGATAGTAAATCTTGTGGCTTTATTGTTAAAACTTCAGGTTTTAAAGACTTTGTTTCTCTGTATTTTTTTCCTATACACCTGTAATCACAGAAGTATATGATACAAAAAGCAATCATTCCATAATGATGAAAATATGTTAGTACTATTGTCAATTATTATTACTTCATGCTCACTCCATAAACATCGTTCCAGAAATCAAAGAAAGTTGGTAATTGACAAGGAGCTGCATAAAGCTTTGCTATTGTCGGAAACATGAAGCCTTCTGGCTTTAGATAACGATCTCTTGCTATAATAACTGAGTTAAGCATTCCTTCATGCACCAAATAAAATCCCATCCATTCTGATACTAAAATATCTACTTTCTCTATAACATTTGCATCAAGATCTTCAACCTTATTGTGAATAACTTGCACGACATTTTCAAAATTATTTTCCATCACTACTTCCTTTGCTAGTATAGCTAATTTGCTTGCTTCTACTGCATAAACCTTCTTTGCCCCTGCCTGAGCACAAAATATTGATAATATACCTGCAATGTATACAATATATTGATCAATAAATGCTACTAGTAATACATAATAAAAAATATTCCATATCATATATATTATAATATTCTTGATTATTCAAAGTGTCTAATACCCGTCCCAGCTCCGACATCCATTACAACTTTATTCTTGAATTTGTCGCGCCATTCAAATATGGCCTTGCGGTAAGCAAAAGTCCGTGGATTATCATCCAACATGAGATGATGTACCTGAACACGAGTAAACAATATTAATTATTTAAGATATGCTATTAAAATCGGTATAACCTACGTCAAGTTCTTCATAACTTTGAAAGTACTGATCCACATTGTCTCCTTCTTGCATTTCTCGTCAGCAATATTAACACAACCAAAGCAAGTGGATGGTCGCAGATGGCCGGTTACAAAAAATATGGAAAGTTTCGTGTTTGGTGTAGATGTCGACAATATCAAGTACCATAAAATAATCCACCAGCAAATATTCAAGTTTGCTTTATATAATACATATTTAAAGACTGACCATTTATTATACCATTAATCCCTATTAAACATGTAAAATGAAAATATAGCGTATAACAATTTAAAATTCAAATATGTATTTTCAATATATTTTGTAATTATAAGACATTTTCATATAATTCAAATAATCTAAAATGTACTAAAAGTACCTTTTTTCTTAGTTAATAATATTACAGTTAACGCATAAGAGAAAAAAATGTGTAATAATGCTATATACCACGAAGAAAAAATTATTAAACTTCATTATAACATTATTATTATTACTTATATAGTTGTGATCTAGGGAATTTCATTTCCTGCCTTATTCATTGTGGCTTTTTTGCATATATATATATCTCAGTGGAGATAAACGTATAAGAGAAGGAGATATATACGTGTATATATATTTGTTGACAGAAAGACTGCGTCGAAGTTATTAGGTTATTACCGTTTCATACTTTTGCAGAATTGTTTATCGTTGTTTTACAATTTCTACAATTTGGTATAAATAAGGATAAAAACAATACAATCAATGAACATTCATTGCTCACCGTGTGTACTAGATAATGTGTATATACGTGTAACTAAGTTTAGAAGACAATTGGAAATTACAGAAAAGTAAACACATAAACCTGGAAAAATGGAATATTACGAAACATTGGGGAGTCCTGCAAAACGAAGGTGCATAAAAATGTTAATAAGATAACAATAAAGTCGTTACATTATATGTACTATTTTCCCTGTCATTATTTATGGTTTATTGTAATTAGAAGTGTTTGTATAATAAATCACACTACAAATATTTTAATGATTTTATAAGATGAATTTGCTATTTCTAGTTGAATTTACTGAGTATATTTATATATTTAATAAATTGGGTTATAAGAAGTTTCATAATACTTTTGTAATTGAAATATTGCACTTATTTAATAATGCAGTATGTTTTGTGCATGTACAGTTGTAATTGATCACAGTCATACAATTAAGGGCATTCACCTTTCTAAGAATAAAAGCATGGAATAATAGAATCAATAAAACTGTATAAGATGTTAAAATGCTAAATAGTACAAGTGTTTTCCTTCTATTGTTCATAGAAAACTATCAGAGAGATATAAAAGTTACTCAAGGCTATCTGCGAATAAAGAAACTGAATCTGAGTTGCCTATGCAAAAAACATCATTGCTTCATTGCAGCAATACAAAAGAAACTAAATATAATAAACGTGTGAAATTTGGTACATGTATACCTCTGCAGCAAGGTAGTTCAACAAATATGTTTAAAGATAACATATTGTTACCTAGAAAACCAATACAATCACATTTGCCAGCTACTGACGAAAAGGAAGGAATACAACATTCTTCGACTAAAACCAAAATAAATACAGAGAATTTTCTACCTATCATCATTGATAGCCAAGAGAAAGGTATTATAAACAATATTAAAATTCTAGAATTGACTGATAAATTAATTTCACTTTAAACAGGAAAAGTAAATTTTACTAACAAACCCAGAAGTACTAAAAATGTGTTGAATACAATAGGTACCTCTCTACCACATAATAAAGATAAAAATGCTTTTGAAAATAAAAATGCTACTGATACACTTACTAGTTCCTTAACATTATTGTGTCCACTGGATTCTGAAGAAGAAGCTTCATTTTGGACAAGTAAAACAAATTCAGTTTCCAATAAAGCAAAGTTGCATTCAGATAAAAAAGATGCTTTAACTGAAGGATGGATATTATCCAGAAATGTTGGAGTGTTGTCTGATATAGTAAGAAAGACCAACATATTGTTAACATCAAATAAGACTGATGTCATAGTGACTCCAAAAATAAATTTAAGAGAGAATAAGCTAAGCAGAAAAATTAAACCATTTCACAAATCAAAAATTCCCGGACTGTTAAGCAAGAATTTGATAAACCAGAAGAAATCTTTACCAAAGAAACTCATGATACAGGATCATAATCTTAATATTTCAATAAATTCTGTTGCAGAAAAGAGAGCAGTAGAGAATGTATCTAAAACTGATAATCCTGTATCAAATTTTGGTATTGCTCCTGCCAAACCTCAGAAAAATGCACAAGCTGAAATACAATCTCAAAGCAATGTTTCAAAGGTACCACAGAAAACAAAGATAAATGTTCCCAATAAACCAAGTGCAAGTAAACTGAGCTTTATAGATCCTTTAGTAACATCCAATGGATCAAAAGTACATATTACAAGAGAAATAAAACTTCTATTAGATCAGAATAAATCGTTTGGATCTGATTTCTCAAGTGATCTTGTAGTAGAGCCTGAATTGAGTCGACGATCCAGTCTTAGGAAGGTGAGAGAAACTACTGAATCGTCTCAAATTTATAGTCTTGAATGTACAAAGAACGAGAAGAATGTTAAACCTAAGAAGCATATACATAAACAAAATAAAATCTTAAAAACTGCAATAGCGCATAATTTTAAGACAATATCACTGAAAAGAAAAATGCTAAACAACATACACACGGCACCAACATCAAAACTTACTAAATGGAGGAATAATCAGAATAACAACTCTACAGAACAGGTAACGCAACCAATCACTAATGTTACTGTTACTGTTAACAAACCCAATATTTCTATGAAGAGAAAAAGTAGATATACAAAAACAACAGATAATATAGCTGTATCAAAAAGTCAAGAGAGAAACAATTTTTCGGCCGAAGATAAAAATATTGTTGAAAGTCAATTAGTACCCAATGAAAAAATTATTAAAAAAGACTGCTATACTAAACAGTCAGCAAGTCAAACAGATCAACCATTATCAGAAAAGTCAGAGACAAATGCAAATGGCAATAACGTACAGAACATAGAAGAATCAAATTCCTTAACACAAATGAAACATATTAAAACTGCAATTTCACTTGAGAGCAGTTATACAACAGATGCAGCAAGAAACATTCTTAAAGAATCGAATGATAAAAAAGGTGTTATAGAAATGAAGCCAAGGTGGCAATCCTGGTCACCTGGATTAAAACACGTGATATTGGATTCCGGTGATAATATTCCAGCAATTGGCGTACGAATGATAGTTGACATCCCATATAATGGAAAATCTGTTCAATTAGGTACATATATATATTTATATATATATATTGCATTTAAAATTACAATAATATATTTATATTTCAATATTCTTGCTATTTATCATTATACTATTCTTATTTATTATACTATATCTAATGAATTATAGAATGCTTGGCTGATTATACATCAATATGCTCTAATTATAAACCAATTCCTGGAACAGATGGTAATGTCGTTTATGGAAATGGATTACATACTGCTATGAACGATATATGTAGTGGTAACATAGAAATGAATCCAAATTCCTCCAAAGGAATACAAACTCCGAAACGTCACCATTTGGTAATCATATAAGCATCTTATCCTATAAATAATAAAAATGGATTAATTGTAAAACTGTGTTGTTTTCAGATATTTTGTGTGATGAAAGGGACAGTAATTTTCACTATCCGTCATGCAAAAAAAAAAGTTAGCACTGGAGCTCATTTTTTTGTTCCTTGTGGTATTTCCTATAACATTGAAAATATTGGAACTGAAAAGGCTGTCCTAAGTTTCTTTAAAATAACGAGAGGTATTGCTTTAGATAGGTCTGCTTGATAATGTGAAAAGGTTTTGGATATGGAATATCTATATTATACAAAATATATAAGAGGAGAATACTATGGTAAGAATCACTATAAATATTAGTTTTTCATAATGTATATGCAGGAGTATAAATAACAAAATGTATAATAACATAAAAAGTCATTCAAGAAGTTGAAAGGTATTAATATTTATTTTGAGATTACAATTTAAGATATTCAAGAGCAGCATTAGACACAAATGCTGAATGTTTATCTTCCATTTTTTCATCGGCGTTAAGATTCGGATGTCGCATATCGGAAGATATGTAACAATATGGTTTGGAAGTGGATAGATTGTGATGTACATTATAGGAAGATATTGCTGTAAAAAATCAAACCAGTTGTACGCATATTATTTATAGTTATTTTAATAACAAATTTGTTCATTCAGGTGACTACATGAAAGTATTTTATCAAAAATAACTTTTATTTAGTTTAGATAAATATATAAATATACAAATCTCTTTCTGCATTCATTAGGTTCCAATAAATATTTATTCAATTAATATACTAAAATTTAGCTGATCGTTTCTCACCAACTTTTGCTTCTTTTTCCTTCATCATTCTTTTAAACTCCTCCTGCTTTTCTCTTTGTTTTCTTTTTCTTTCTAAACGCATAATCTCTTCAGCAGTCATAGCTGAAGTTACAAAAGAACGTTCGTATAATCCATAAAAATAGAGCAGCAGTACCTTCAATATTTATTATATACTTTAGTCTGAAGACATTACCTGTATCCATATTCTGTACTGGCTTCACGTTTGCAAATATTTCAGATGGAGATTTAGATCTTGGATTGACATCTGAAACAATAGAAATTGCGTAATAATTGACAAAAAAGAACAATGATTTATTTTAAATGATGTATACCATTCTTTACTGTTGATAGCTTAGGACTAATTGAACGAGAAGTGGACTGAGGACGCGGCGATACTATATTAACAGATGGTGCCGGACTTTGGGCTCGTAAAGGCGTGGAATGAACTGGTGGTCCCAGAGTTGCTTTTGTGAATTGTTGTGGGACTCCAATTGCAGATAAATTTGTAGTTTCAAGCTTGTCACTTGTAATATCCTTTATTCTTCTCTCAAATTCACCGCCAAAACATAATAGAACTTTCTTAAGTGCATTAGTAATTGATGCCTGTAGAATTGATACTTGTTTTAGTAGCTCACAATAAATAAAACAATTGAGAAGAAATACCACTTAAAATACATACAGATCTAGCACAGAAAATGGCCATGCCTTTTGTTAGCCCAGTTGCATTGCTATAGCCCATATCCTCATGAAATATTCCATTGCTAAGCTGAACTTTAACATAGGCTGCACAACCTGCATGATATTTACCACTAATATATTCAACAAAATCTGAAAGTTTAGACTTTAATTATATGATACATGATAATTGTAAATAGTTATATTATTACGGAATGAACTGAAATACATACCAACTGTTTGATTTGTAACAGAATGACTCCATTCCTTAGCACCAAATATTGTATTGGCAAGTGCTATTAATTCATTATTTATATTGAGTGCGTCCCCAACATCCCATATATCGTTAGAACCAATTGGGGAACTGCTCTTTTTCTGTTGTGGCTGCGGCAGTAAAATGATTTCTATTATTAGATTTTACATAGTATTGGGTAATGATACATAGTACTGTTTATGTAATAACAATTGAATTATTATAATTACAGAAGTAAAAGTACTAATACAAAACAATGAGAACATTGATTGACTTATATTAATAGTATCATAACCAAAGTTATAAGCTTATTAATGACGTCTGAGATTCTAAAGTCTCTTATAAATATTATTGACATAATAGCAATAACATCCATAATCTTGTGGAAAACATTTTTAGAGACAATGATCATAATTTACTTATAATCATTAACGAAAAATTGAATAACAATATATAATTATCATATTTTCTTCATGTTTTGATACTATTAAACGAAAACAAACGAAATCAAAAAATCAAGTACATAAAAAATTGAAAATGATATAAACTATAAATAATTTTTCTACATACAATTTTGATACACGACGGAAAATCCTTTGCCATAGTTTAGCAACATAAACTTCTCTTTTTAATACAAATTTTTTATTTTCTTCCAAAAACAAAAACCATACTTAATTACTCTTAAAACGCGGGACAAACTGGCCACCATAGGTCATGGTGGACACACACATGCCTGCATCGTGTAACTCGACTACTTATGCACTTTTCCGCTCCATATAGTGGGTGCTTTCCAACAAGCACGCATTTTATTACACCAGGGGGTTGACACTCCAAGTAGGCTGTAGTGCAACATAGAATACTTATAAAACCTACCGATCAGATGGCGTTGCTGCTCGTGCTAACAGTCTATAGCACGGGAGTGCCGTGACTCCAATAATTGGTCTGTGTATTATACTGTGTGAGACGACTGAGCACAGTGTGAGGGTGCTTGCTGAAACACCCTTTAGTTCCTAAAAAAGACCACCAGAGCGCACTCACATCATTTATACATATAGTATGCATTTGATTTTCGTTCTTAAATAATTGAACATTCAATTGTGAATCGGAAGCATTCATTGCAAGGTAGCATTGTGTATTTTTAACTTTTTTTCTTAGGTACCACATGCAAAACAATAAATTTGCATGATTGCTGGCAGTCCTGACGTACTAAACACGCTCAAACTCAGCTATCGGCTGTGTCGAATAGTGTCACATTGAGTTGTTGTTGGAACACTCTGTGTTATACACTGTATCACACTGTGTCCTCTGTGTTCCTTGTTTGAAAGCACCCAGTAGCTGCAAATAGTTAGTCCCTCATCACGGCCGATCGAACTAATTTTTGTCGCTATTGTTTGTTGGTCGTTTGTCGGTGAATGATGGACTATTTTTAACTTTTGACGGTTATTTGTTATGTAAAATTATGAAAACAATGTTATGTGGCGGCCTAGTGATAAATAATGTCACTAGAATTGAGCGGTGGGTTCAAATGAGGGATTAAAATGGAATTACGATTTCTCTCCCCAAATCAGAATTGAATGCTTTCAAATTCTCAGTCTGTCATTAATGACGCATACATAAAGTATATTCTAAACAATTCGGAGAAAGCTTTCTAGACCCTACATGTGCATAAACATACGGGCTACAAAGAATGCAGGCCTGGGTCGTTTGTTTATTGCTATCCTAACCGAGTGAGTTTCTCCGGAATTCTCACTCCGGGCAATAAATCGGGTCACTTGAGAGGATCGACGGGCTAGAGGAATGTTCGGTTAAGAGATGACGCTGTCCATGTGCTTCCCCAAGTAAACTAAGAATAGGGTGTGCATGAGCTCTTTGTGCATAAGACAAGGCCTCGATCTTGGGCCCGGACAGCGGGGCGCCACAAGGTCGCCCTCCGCAAAGGGTAGTACATACGAATGTGTATGAATGCGGATGTATGCATGAGAAATACGGAGGACTGTATCTCTTGAGATCCAAGAGGCAGTTCGATTTCTGGTCTTGAAGGGTGTACTTCGAGTCTGTATCTTAGAGTCAATTAGATAGATTCAGTTAAAGTAGATTTTTTTAGACTAAACCACATTATAATTAAAGTAAATAAAGTTAGTTATAGTGCTCTCCAGCAGCACCTACATTTTTATTTCTAAAGCCTTTATACAGTTTGAAAGACCATAACATCATCGTACCAGAAATCAACTTATATACAGAGGATTAAACACCATTGGAGTGCTCATCAGAGCTTTGGTGGCTAACGAACTCACCTCACCAGTTTCACGCAGTCGAATCTGCCGCGAAGCGAAGTGGAGACTATCAGGACGTCACAACAAATTTGCTAGGGAATTTTTTTCAGATAGCCCCTCCATCGACATATTTTCAATTGACTTTTATATAACTCGATGTAGTATCGTTTGTCGGTGATTGATGGGCTAATAATTACAAGAAAAAGTTCATAATTTCCTTCTAATTGGAAGTAAAACAAATTCGGCTAGGGAATTTTTTTTAACAAGTCCACCGGATGGTCAGGCTGATTTCCCATGGAGCCTACTTTGCGTACGCGTAACTTCCGCAGCCAATCGTGAATCCGCAATTCCGTTCTATTATCTATCGGAACACTAACAAATATCCGTGATTTGCTGGCGCAAGTGACACATTTTATTCATAAATTTCTGTGTCGGATATAAACTTTAATTACTTTGAAAATGACGCCAATTCACAGTATACCGGAATAACGTCATTTTCACAGTATTGAAAGCTTTATCGGAAAGTAGGATATATCGTATTGGCTACCGGCTGACGGAATCTTTTTGTTTTATCTTCTGCAGTTAATAATAAAAATTTTCGATCTTCGCACCCCCATGCGAGCTATGCAACGCCGGGTCATAAAAAAAGAATTAAACAAAAAAATGAAAAAAACAGAAACGTCCCCCGTTTTTAGACGCGAACTCGACACCTCACGATTACGAAGCTGAATCGTTGCCAACGCGGTCAATGCATACCTTCCATTTGTAATAATCCATAGATAATATAAGTCAGTAGCTTCACTTGTGACACGGACTCTCATGAATAGGATCGATAAGAGAAAAATTGTGTTAATAGTTTAACACTATGCAGCCGAATAGAAAAGCAGTAAAAAATAAGACGAGAGAAATAGTGTATCTGCTTAAAAATGTTTAGTTTCATATATTTTTGAGTATCCTGATTCAATTTAGTCAATTTTTTTATTCAAGTCTACGGAAAGATAATTGTATTTTTAATATCTAGAATTATCAGTATGTTCTGATGTAAAAAATAATTCAGAATTAAAATTATAACTCGACGTAATTTTCTGATAATTCGATGTGTTAAAAACGTTGTCTTTACATAGCCTTGAATGATAAAAAATAAATGAAAACAAAATCCTTAACCAGATACAGTATTTGTTTCATCTCATCATAGAAAATAATTGGTTCATTTTTATATGCTCATCATTTTATGCCCGAGAATATTAAGTGCAATTTTGTTTTTGGTAATTTTTCGTAATGCCTTCTTTATTCGTCTGAATATTATTTATGCTATTAACACATGAAACAGCGTACCATAGGTGTTTGTCACAGGCAGGCTCTCTGCAAGAAGAAACGTTCGCTGATTCATATACCAATTTATTGCATGTATACGATGTAATATAATACAATATTTGTAAACTAATATAATCATATATTTAATGAATCTTAAGTGAACTAGGTGAACCAATAAACGTAGTTGATAATTAAGAAAAAAAAAGGGGAGGAAGCGTGAGTTCCGAACTCGAGAGTCTTGGACGTTGATCCAGCACGGAGTACGTGCGCCACCGAACCATTCTACTATGCCGGTTGGAAAATTTATATTTGTCTAGTTACCCACGTTCGAGGGTTTGTTTAAAGTTTTATTTGCTTACTTTATTATTTACAAAGCTTTATATGGATATTAAGGGTATTAACATTGGCACAATTGACTACCTCATTACTACGGTTTATGTAATATGCAGTAAAACAGGTGGATACAAGTCTCCCTATTTAAGTGTTCACCCGGTGTAAAATCGTAGATCTCGAGGAACACACGAATTCGTTCGACCAATTAAAAACGTGGAACTAGTTTGAGATTCTTGTTCAGATGGCGCGTCGACGCGCTAAAATACGGCTCCAGATTCTCACGCGTAGTATTACTATATATACTCGACCAATCAAAAAAGTGGAACTGCTTCGAGGGCCCTCCGCTAAGGTGGCGCGCCGAAACCAGAGTAAAATAGAAACCACCAAAAACAGGCCCATTGGCAATCTCCCTACTCATCTCTATCCACTGCATTTTAAAAACTAACGTATACGTCACACGAACCTCGCCTTATGCTTTTCCCACATCATAAGCTCCGGTATATATACCGTTGTCGCTGTCTACACACTGGACAAAATACATTCGACATAGAACCAATCATCTTTCTGGACAAACTTATTTTCTCCGACCTGACTTTTTCGGACCAGTTACTGGCACATCTCCTCATCTGAGGAGGCAGCCATAAGGAAAGGAAAGAAGGAGTCAGCCATCTGGCACATCTCATTTGAGGAGTCAGCCATAAGGAAAGGAAGGAAGGAAGGAGTCAGCCATAAGGAAAGGAAGGAAGGAAGGAGTCAGCCATAAGGAAAGGAAGGGTGGGAAGAAGGGGTTATGATGATCGCGGTTACGATTGTAATGATGATGTAATAAATAGAAAATGGACGATTTGAGGAATATAAAAGGTTATATCATTAAATGAAAACAGTAAAGTAGTTTCAGTGAAAGAAATAAGACAGACGATATACAAGGGAGTATAACAGTTTCGTAGAAAATACACGTGCGTCCGATTTTTACTGGTTTTACGGAAATTAATCTCCTGCTAATAAATTTTAATAAAATAATTAAATGATCCTTTGGATAATGTCAATATACGTTATTTCTGCTTGACGACAAAGGGATAACCTCAGTGAAGTTAGCCGGACAACTTTAACTTTTTAATTTTTTATCATACCTAATCGATTGGTGGTCGTTTGGTGGTAATTGGTGGCGTAATTAAAACATTTGGTGGTCACTCATTCTTTTATAATCAAGTAATCAAAATTTG
Organism: Calameuta pygmaea; assembly: GCA_031762395.1. Taxonomy (NCBI): domain Eukaryota; kingdom Metazoa; phylum Arthropoda; class Insecta; order Hymenoptera; family Cephidae; genus Calameuta; species Calameuta pygmaea. Next base: position 720,016 of record JASANN010000475.1, read on the forward strand.
ACCGTGAAGTCA
>JASANN010000475.1:720127-748119 GCA_031762395.1 Calameuta pygmaea
AATAAACTGAGCTAGTAGCCAGGATGCGATGGATTACGGAAACCAGACGAGACCACGTTTATAGATTATCGATACAATAGAACTAGACACCGATGTACATCGCGCGACGGTCCGACCACGAATCCCTTATATGACTACTCGAATGGATATGCTCGACCCAACCAAAGGAATAGAACAGGCAAGACAAGCACAATGGAAAGTGAGAGGCAACACAGTGAGACAAGAAAACAGAGAGGAAGATAGAAATAAAGAAGTTAAGAAGTAGAAAAGTAAGGAATAGAAGTATAAAAGTAGAGAAGAAATAAGGAAAGAGATAAATCAGAAAGTAAAGAATGAAATATAAAGAAATAAGGAAGTAAAGAAGAAATAAATATAGAAATAGAAGAAGGTTGAAAATGAATATAGGAAGTGCCTCCAAGAGACCAGTATAAGAGACCGGCTCAAGGAAGAATGAGCGCTCGGAGTTCGGGGAACTGCCTCAAGCGCTTCCCGTACTCTCCGCCTTCTTCCACTCACCGAATCCTGCGCAACGAATTTGCGTGCAGACAATTTTGGGCAACTTCCAGTACTTCTAAATATTCTTGGCCAGAATTTCCGATTTCTATATATTAATATTTTACTATATGGATTTAATTAATTATTTTAATGTTTCAAACACCTAATTTATTAATATTTCAATTTGTACGTAATTTATTTTCCATATTCTACAAATTCAATTCAATTTTTATCTACTCCGTATATTCAGCGAGATTTTGATTTAGCCTCAATTTTATATTTTGAATAAATTTTAAAACTAATCAAGATCCAATAATATTTAATAGTATTTGGAAAGTTCTAAGGGTTGCTTTGGCAATCAGAGGCGAGTAGCGGAGAACCTCTGCCTGCCAAGCTACACGTTCGTGTTATCGGTTAGCTCGACTACGACGGGATTCGCATTGCCGACGGAGACGATGATCGCAAAATCCTACTTCCACACTCGTCCCTATGATTTAGCGCCATGATTTTAGTATCTTCTAAAATCGTAGCGTTAAGGTACTATTTCATGTCGTTGCTTGTTCTTTGGATAAGTGAATTTGGATGGATAAGTGAACTCAAGTGAGTAAATTATACGGATTTCGCCCAACACTGTTCGGAATCGGTGTATAAACTCTGTAGGTCCATCACGCTTAGTTGAATAAGGCCCGTGTTGCAAGGTACATCGCCATCTAGTGTCAAAACTTCCAGTCCTTGATTATTAGGACCAGTTATTGGCACATGTCCCCCATTGGAGATACAGCCATAAGGAAAGGAAGGAAGGTATGGATGAGTGGGGGTGACAGAACACACGCGCTTGGCAAAACTCCTTTTATTGTCAAAATTATATAAACTTTTGTACTCTCTGAATTATGCGTAGGGTAGGAATGACAAGATGGCGAAAACCCCACTTGCGCACGAGCGTGTTTCCCATAGCCTTCTAGAGCTGTAACGTCTTCTCGACCGTTTTACCAAGACCCCCTTTTCTCTAAAGAAGGAACTCCTTTTTTTTTCGTTCGAGAGTTCGACCATAGCGCCGTGGCGTCTGCGGCGGCCGACGAGCGAAACAGTTGCAGGGACGGTGCGGACCGCCACATCCATGCATGCGACCGCGACATCTGTCGCGCGACGAAATCACGCTGACGTGAAGAATTCCGTCGCGTCTATGAAATATGGCGACACTATGCGAGTTGTCGCATCAGTCACATGATAATCATAATTATATTTCTAATTTCCATTAGCTTGCTAAGATTGAAAATTTATATGAGAAATATAATAAAAATCTGCTAACCTCATCCACGTGCGTCTTGTTTTCTGCGGTTTGCAGGCTTCGTCACATATGGTCGCATACAAGATAGAACTCTGTCGCACGAAAGTTCATCTCGGATCTACTTTGTGCGACAGAAAGGTACTACGTGCGGTGAAAGTATACCGACATTCCGTCAATTTTTAACCAATCAGCGTAATTTTCTCGTGCGACAGATGTCGCAGTCGCATGCATGAAATAGTACCTTTATGCATCTCCCTACTCATCTCTGTCCTTAGCATAGGAGAGTAGGAATGGCCACCCATAAGCGATCTACTTGCTATTACAAATATTTTGTACCGCCAAAATTTATATTGGAATGTCTGACATTAAAGCTGTGATTGCGCTATTATGCAAACATTTGGATACAGCCGCTGACGTTGCGCTTAAACCAGAACATTTCAGATTATCTAAATTTGCCAAAAAATCAGATGATACTGTGAGTTTTAGTGAGATTATTGTTAAGTTTTAACTTGCAGTTTATTCATTTTTAATTGTTTTTCCAGGTCAGAGCGTTATGGAATGCATTATATACCTTGAGTTGTTATGCTTTGGATGAAAATCAGGAAAATGTCAACTTTGGTTTGTTCCCATTTCTTTGTAGTATGAAGTTATGTTTGTTTTATGTATTATTTGTCGCCGAGTTTCTTTTGCAAATGTCAACTTAGATGTTTGTATTGCAGATAAATTTACAACAGTGAAATTAAACTTTGCTTACTTACAATACACTGCAGTAAACTTTTATTCTCTGCTTCCATCGGATGATTGCAATTCTAGAGAACTAATCTTAGCCTTTGCTTGGCTGCTTGGAGCTCACAGCGTTTTGAAAGACATAGTGAGAAAGAAAATTGCTGGCAGTATCTTAGGAAAAGAATATTCTTCTGTTGATATATCAGAGGTAAGTACACAATTGATTAAACCAAAGTATGTTTCTTAAGATACCAATTATACCAATGCAATCTTTTTCAGCAGGATATTCCTGAAGGTGAACACTCAACATCTCTAAATGTCCAAATAAATAATATTATTCACATCAGTGGTAAAATAAATCACAATATAAAAGGAATTGCAGAACTAGTCAATGAAAAAATTAAATTGACTGCAAAAGTCCATATAACCAGCATAAATGCAAGTGGTTTACCACATTTAAGTGTTTTGGAAATGGCATTAACAAAACGATTGTCTGTACAGAATAAGGATACCCCATTAAAGGATAAACAAATATTGCACGAATTACATAATTTAGCAGTAATGCTCGATACACATGCAAAATGGAATAAAAAAAAACATATATTCTTTGATTGGATGGTTAGTTTCAAGTATCAAATATCTGCATACATTTTTTTTCTATATAACATTAGCACAGCAGTGTGATCACAGAATAAAATTTTATAATAAAGTAATTTATATACAAAAATTCTTTCAGATAACTGTAATTGATGAGCATAAGAAATGTAAAGCCAATGAATTCACGCAAGACAATCAAAATGAATTATTAAAATTTATTTGTTTGCTACGTCAATTAACGAAGTACAATTTACGAAATCTAAAATGTACAAGTATTTCAACCAAGAAATCAAGTATTGATTGGCAATATACTTCGCGTTATTTACGAACTGTGCATAATGCTACAGAAACTGAAGATTGGATGCTAGAAACAAAAGCACATTTAGAACAGACAGAAACTGAACTCGAAGAAAAAAAGCAAATATTAACGAATCAATTAAACAAACTGTTAAGTGCCGTTCCAAATTGCATTGAAGCATAATCGATTAAACATCCATAAAAATAAAAATATTTCGCAAAACCGTTTATTCATTTTAATTCTCCATTCACATTATAAAAATCACATTAAGATTGTGTAATAACCGTCATATTCCATCATTTTTTTACTTACTAATTATCTATATTATTCAATATATATCGTAGAAAAAACGGCTAGTGTATTAAATTTCAGTATGTGTTAGATTATCAAAAAAATTGACCCAGTCAAACAATTCTAATTCTGGTCAACAGAAAGTACATAGTACAATAATAAATACACATATGTATCTTTGAAAGATTAATTCTATTCGATGTTTAGTAGCATAGTTGCAATAATAATAATTATTATTATTTTGAAATGTGCAATGATGGAGTAATGACATGTAAGAAATTTGTGCGTCTGTTTGTTCCCATTCAAAATATACATTTTGTTTTGTAATTGTCGTTAGTACACATATACATCTACATATATTTCTATATTAGATCCCGATTAACGATATCCCAGGCCAGTCCCATTGGATTGTCCAATACACTACGAATTCTTAAATGCAACTGTGAACACAACGTTTCCATAGTATTTTATCGACTTTCCAGGAAACTTTTTCTTTCAATTAAACATTTGACTTTCGGAATGAAATGACACTAGAAACGGGCGTCATAGTTTTTCTCTCGGATAGCCCTGTATCCTTTTTAATTTCTTTAACGCACATTTAGCTGCCGTGCACTTAGCGATTCTGTAATTTCTCCCAATTCCTTTAAAAGACCCTTTGCCAAAAACGTCTACGGTTACACGAACCCTACGTCCATCAGCAAGTTTCTCAGGTTTTCCAAACTTCGCGGTCTCAGGTTCCAACTCCAGTAACTCCCGAATTGGTGATTTAGGAACATTGGTACTGAATTGCTCTATAGGACATAATAGATGTTTCATAAAATGTTATAAGATGAAAAATATAAGTAAATAGATTGCGCACCAATTTCGGACTTCATTATTCTGTAATAGACACTCCAGACTGCGTCGAGAGACATTCCACTGTCTAGGTATATTGCACCAGCCAAAGACTCGAAGACGTCACCTAATGCCTTTGGTACTTCCACATCTTCAGCCTCTTCACATTCTTCTTCTCCAATCAAATAATACTAAGATCATAATATTATTTTATACTTCATCATAATATATGTATATCTCGCAATTCGTGGTTCACCGTTTAAGTTATTTCATGAATTCAATTTAAATCAAGTCAGTCCTTACCTCCTCACTAATAGAATGACCATTTTCTTCTTGAATCCTGACAAATCGATCGATAACAACACTTAATCCAGGTGAAAGATGACGAAAATATTTATGAAATCCACATCGAACAGCCAACGAGGCGAATATAGTATTATTCACCAAAGCTGATCTTAAATCCGTCAAAGCACCCGGGGAGTGTTGTCGCGAATCCTCATACAAGTGTCTTGTTATTAAATAATCTAATATCAAAATTAATTAGTTTCTCTATGTTAGCATCGAATAATAAAGAATGAATGAAATTCATATAATACCTAGTACAGCATCTCCTAAAAATTCCAAACGCTGATAGCAGTCTGTCAACTTGTTTGGTTGATAAGATGCGTGTGTAAAAGCTTGCAAAAGGTAACTCGTATCCTGAAATTTGTATCCTATATTCTCCTCTAACTGATTGTATCCATCAAGCATCGTTTTCAGTTCACGTTCCGGATGAGCCGTGTATCTCAGTAAAGGATATTGTGGTTCCTCTAATTTGCCATATCGTATCTGTAACATGAAACGGAAAATTCCATACACATAACTAATAATTTGTTTAAAATATATATTTAACATTAATTAGCAGCTAACCTGTGTCCACATGATTTTACCACACTCATTTATTCTTTTAACGTATGGCGTACTCCCAGGATATCTTTCTACAGGTTCAGTATCCTGAAATATACACACCTCTTCCGTTGGTAAGACATGAATTCCTAACCAGGCCATAAAAAGTAAAGCACCCCTGGGGCCGCAAGCAATTAAGTATGCTCCAATTAACGCTTCCACGCAATCGGCTATGCTTTTGTCTGGGATACTATGCTGCGTGATTAGATTATACGGTATAAAACACCGAAAAGTATCTAGATCATTAGTTAAACAGCTTTCATTTTTATCTAGCTCGATTCTCATAATTCCTAACTTGTGCTCCGTCTCGCGAACCAACTGAGTGATGTCAATTGGATTGACAGCTTGCAGAGCAGGAATGTCTGCCTGATTCCAAAGCGTGGATGGCACACCAGATTCAATTAATGCTTGTTCCAATTCCCGAGGTACGTAGTAACAAGGTGGCAGCCAATTATCATGAGGTTCAAATTTTGTTGCTATCATACTTTCTCCGAGCATCTTTTGTCGACCCAGTCGATAAAGGTTCAAATTGCTTACCTGGAAGAAAAATGACGTGCGCAGATATCGTAAGAGAGTTAGAATGCGTAACTTGTTAAGACGAATGACATACCTGCTTTGAGCGAAGGTGGCTCAATTTCCCTTCGTGTATATTATCATAAGTACAATATAAATATGTGGTAATAGCGTATTTTAGAAAAGAATCGCCTATTGTTTCTAAACGTTCTAAATTGATACCATCATTAGCATTAGACATCGTTAATGCCTGTAGTATCAAGCTAGGGCTTGGACCTGGATGTCCCTTTAATTCTGGTTGATAATCGAAACTGAATAAACTTTCATCTTTATGAAATATCATGGCGGATGTGCTCGGTCGCTTTTTCACAGGTGCCACTTCATGCTTTTTTTTTAGTACTTCATTCTTAAAATTTTCGACTACCTTTGCAATATATTCTGTATACTTAGTGTTCGGTTCTTTCCCGTCAGCTTTAATGTTGAGAGAGTTTTTTCTTTTAATTTTGATCTCATCGGAACCGGATATAAAGGAACCACTGCCAATGATCTCCCTTTCTTTCTTTTGTGCAAACTCATAGTGTGTCGCTTTATGTTTTTCTAACATGGAATCATTTACATTCTCGAGACAGGTCCAAATATTCTCGTCTGAACTCCTCTCAACATCGAGAAGGTCCAAGATCTTTTTATTGATTTCTCGTTTGCAAATTTGATTTTCATCTTCCACAGCTTCCGCGACATTTTCTCCCATGTACGCTATTCGTAAACCTCTACTTTCATCTTCACTTTCATCCGAAAAATCGACTAATCCCTCGCTACAAGTATCATCTGATTCGTAACCGTCCAGATCAGAGTCACACGCTGGAGAACCGTATCGAATATCATTCCAACTGAAATCTGGCTGTAATACTGTCAAATTCATAGGGAAGGATTTAATATTTTCAGAATTAAATTCCATCGAATTCATAGCCATTTCATTGGACCAAGTGCCAATTTCTAATTCATTATCTTTTGATTCCTCAATTTCCTCCAGCTCAGGGTCAATGCTTTCTTTAGATATTGCTGATTTGTCTAAACTATCTTTGTCATATTTTAATTTATTTTCAATCTTATCACTAATGGAACTTTTACCAGCGTCAATGTTATTTCGAACTACTTCATTCTTAGATTCATTAGGTTCTTCAGTCTCTTTTGATTTCTTTAATACTTCAGCTAAACTCCAACCAAAATCTAACGGTGGCCACTCGAAATCTATAGTAATAATGTCATTAAATAAATAATTCTTATAAAAATATAGTTATTATTTAAAACTTACTTGAATCCAGATGTACTTGGCCTAAATTTATTGTCTGTGCTACTTGACATCGTATTTGATTTGCAAGGAGCAATGCATTGATTCTGTAAAGGATACAAGGTAAGCATACTGCCTGTCTCCATAAGGAAGCCGGAAATGGATGTATTGCACATAATTCCGCAACTAGAATCTGTTTTTGTTCTAAATTCTCACGTTTGGCTCTTTTCGTTTCTTCGCTACTAGTTGGCAGAGCCACTCCCTTACGATTAACATATCTAAAAAAGACGTGAACTTAGAGACACTACTATTTTTATTTTCTTCCCTCTACTTGATGCTGACCTGGGTGTAAGAAAGTTCAATCTAGCTGACGTATGATCTACATCTAATAAGGGTTGATTGAGATTTTGTATCTGTATATTATATTTCTTTAAATAATATTCTTCAAATGTACTGTAATCCGCACCAGGAAACGAAGACTTTGGATTCAAGTTGCCACAAATTTCAGCAACATAAAAATACTGCACAAGGATATTAAATTATGAATTAAACTTATTAATTGATTATTACTTGGGTTTACTAATGGAGTACCTGTGGTTGATCTTGATTTCTATACCATGGCATTATAACAGCATCGTGATACTTGGTGGGATCAAATTTAAAATACTTCCTGTCCTTTTCAGGAACTTGATTAGGTACAGTATTTCGATTTTTATAAATACAATCAAGAAAATCCCAGTCTACATTCACATCAGGTCCATCCTCTGTTATGACTAAAATTAATTCAAAGATACAAAAAATGTAAACTCTATGTTAAATAACAAGCACTTACCTGTTTTTACAGGAACTATGATGTAAGAATTTTCTGAAGCGTTTGGATCGAACAACATCAAATACTTCTGTAGTCTTAAAACGTTAGTAAATGTATAATTAAGGAAAGCAGCAACTCTTTCTATTTGCACTTCGTCTAATATTACTGTCTCTTTACTAAGTTTTAATTTTACGTGTACTTCTCCCGATCTCGTGTAAATTGGAAACGGGCATAGCTGAAAGCAGGAAACTTTATGTTTTACATATGTCAACTAAATTAGTGATATACTCAATAAACACCTTAGGGATTTCCTTTAACGTCAAAATGCCAAACCCAATAGCGGATTCTTCTGGAGGATAAATGCGCCGACCTCTTGTGTTTTGCTCCTCTGGTAACGGACAACTCAGCATCATATTAATATGATACAAATAGGAAGGGACTCCTATTATGGGTCTGCAGTCTGTTAATGCTTCAGCAGTCTAAAAAGTCAACATTCAGATAATTTAATTTTTTAGAAAATATACGTGTATGTAAAAATACAGGAAATCAAAATGTACCTTCTTATAATAATATTGTCTACGTTTTGTCGTACCAGGTCGAGCTTCAGAAAAATCTGCTTTACTCTCATCTGGCAAAGCTGGTACTTCTGCATCCTCAGGCTTAGCTTTGAAATTTTCTTTACCAATTGGTAACAGATTATCATCAATCTCATTCTCTCTGTGTAATTCTACGCACAACTGTAATGCTGCCAGACGTCGGGCCATTGCTCTATTTGGCATTGGGTACGACTACGATATTTAAAAACAATACATCAGAACAGACCTAAAATATTTCTCAAACAAAAAAAATTGTACTCACAGAAACAACGTATTTTACAGGTGAGTTAATAGGGAGTCTCAAGGAACAAATATACATAATTGTATTGTCTATATCGACTGTGTCTATAAACCACTCAGGAGTTAATCTCGTAAAAGTGTCACTGGGTAACTTGGCACAATATCTAAAAAAATGTTAATATTATTTAATATATAGTAAATACTTGCCAACATCTTCCTAGTAGGCTCTTTTATCGTACCTATTCACTAGTGAAATAGCAGAGTTAAATGAGACACTGGGAGCATCATCAACGTCCAGTGGTTTGTACTGTGGTATCATAGCTGCATATTTATCAGCTTCGAGTTCTTCTTCCTCCGTTGGCTCCTTGTTCGAGCATTTTGTTAATAGGATCTATGAAACAGATTTATACTTCGCCTGTTCGTTAACTATATGCAATCAAATTTGCCTATCCGGAGATATAGAAAATTAACGAACCTTTTCGATGTAGTGATATTGAGCAAGTCGCCAGACGCATATTTTGGATTCCTTTTCAGGTACTAATAATACATGGAGTGCATCTATCGCTCTGGCTCTACTCTTACATTGCACATACGACTGGTAACTCTTTGGAAAGTCGTATCTCATCACGAAGTTACATTTTGGAATATCAATACCTTTATAAACAGAGAGTAAATAATTATGAAGTATCATGAATCTGCAGCCTAATGTATTGTAGCTTTTAATAAATACAAACCTTCTTCTAATATAGAAGTCGCAATTAAAAGATTGCACTCATGAATTCTAAACCGTTTTAAAACTTCTTCCTGCTTTCTATGTTCCATTTCCACGTCACGTGCATAACTCATATCATCTACAGTCTTCTCGATTGTATATAACGGTGACAGAAAGTGTAAGTCCTGATCATGCTTGCACACTTCCTATAACATTTTCTTCCTTAATGTCATATTGAAAGGATTACCGACGTTGTTGGTTTTGATACAATTCTAATATGTTGCAACAGAAAACTAACGTACGTTTAATAAATAGAACAAGATTTTTGCAGTGAAAGCCCTGTCAACAAATATAACTCCACATAAGAGATCAGGATCTGTAATGCTACGCAGATGACGCAGAGACTTTGGTGACCTCTTATATCCTTCTTCATGTGGTCTCCAAGTACTTCCAAATTTTCGAAAATGCATACAATTTTCTCTTATAGGTATAAGTTCTTTATTACTTTCAGTTTTAACATTAGCATCTGTTAAGTATTCATAGGGTGAAACATGAAAAAGTAATTATATATGAAACATTATTCTAGTTACTTACCGTTATTTGCTTTATTGTCAATGTTATGTGAATCCTTGGAATGAAATGGAGTATAAGTTTTTAGAATTTTCAGCAAGCGGTGGACTTTTGGCATTGAAAATTGATAGATTCTTTCCCTTTCACTTAATCCTTCGAATTCACTTTCACAAAGAGCCCTAAAAATGAAAGAACAGTATTCAATTTATTTTTATAATTTCCCAACTACCAAATGTATTATTTACCGAATTTTTATAAATACTGATGCCACCACATTAAACAACAAATAATGACGTTCATAAGGCGTTTTGACTTTCAATTTTTCTGTCAGTATTAAGAGTGCTAGGGCTGCACGATCAGCGCACCAAGGCCCCAATGTTCTTAAAACATATAAGAAATCCTCTATCATTTCACACGGCTTGTCTGTTGGATCGGGAATCTTTTGTATATCCTCCAGAAATTCCTCATTGTATATTTCTGTCGGATCATAACGATGATCATGTAAAAATTCCATAGCATGCATGGCACAATTTTCCAAAGCCTCATGAAGGTTTCCTTTCTCACCGTCTTTATATTCTATTATATACTCCTTTGGCTTTGGACTGTAACTGTTATCAATAGCTTAATATTTGATCTCATTTAACATAAGTTATAAAAACTTACCGTAATATAGACAGAATGTCACTAGCAGTCTCAACCTCACAGTAGAAAGTATTTTCCACCTTTTCTATCTCCAATCCCAATACTCCAGGTTCTTCAGTTAAATTAAATAAAGGCACAGCAAGACCAATAATTCTAGGCCCATCCATACATGATAAAAAGGTTTGCAAGACGATGTTGAGGTCACCATCTTTTAAAGATGTATGACACTGGTCAACTACTACTAAGTTTATCTGACTGGGAAGAATATTTTGTACTTGCAACAGATGAGCACACACATCTGATGTTGTGACCAATACCTACATTTAATTAAGTGTAAATAAAATTTTTAAAGTCAATAAAAAAAATTCCTCTTGGATAATTTCACTTACATTAGCATTGGTAAAATCATCTATAAATTCTTTTCCAGGGTTTTCATTGCAGACTAATACTTTTAAGTCAGTCAATTGCTGAACATAAGTGGCCTTTACTATACATTTATCAAATTCCTTCAAAATATAAATTGCTCTCTTACCACCTTCGGCTATAGATCTGTAGAATACTTTTTATTACTGGCATGCTCAAATTTACCATTTTAATATACATTACCTTCTGTTATTAGTTGCTAATTCTTGAATTAACTTAATGACTATGAAAGTCTGCTCAGAATATTTCCCTAAGCATACTATTATATTTCTCTCTTTTGCCGCATACAAAAGTTCCACCTATGTGTAAGCAAATTATACTATTTAGTATGAAAATGTAAATTACTATCTAAAATTTAACGAAATCTGAATCATTTGATCAGTATCATTTTCATCACACTCACTTGGTACTCTCTAGGAGTGAAAGACTTCGTGTAAACCTGATCGTTCAACGGAAATGCCATGGAAACTATGGCTTGAATGATCAATCTCCGTTTTCTACAATATTTCTATTATATTTCGATAGCAACTTTATACACAATTCCTAACATTTGGAGAACTATTCTGTCAAACGTTTTAATCGTATTAGGTTATTTCAAACATTTGACCAACATCACCAACATTCACCATAGATCTAGGGTATGAAAAAACAGAGATGAATAGGTAAATGGACTGTTGGTAGATGCATAATCAGAGATGAGTAAGTGGGGAGATACACAACGCTACAGTTTTAGACGATACTGGCGACAGAGATGAGCAGGGAAATGCACAACGCTACGGTCTTAGGCGATACTAAAAACATGGCGCTAAATCGTAGCGGCGAGTTTAAGAGTAAGATTTTGTGATCATCGTCTTCGTCGATAATGCGTATCCCGTGGTAGCCGAGTTAAACGTGATCACGAACGTATAACTAGGCGGTCATTCATGAATAGAGAACTATTTCCCTATGTTTATACTTGTTTTCGGGGTTGCTTTTTGGGGTCAAAGGGTGCAACCCAAAAATCGAAAAGTTAAGAGTGTAAGCCCTTAATTAATAATGGTTTTTAAACTCATTCAAAATAATAAAGTACATGATGACACACGTCCAGACAATTAATTTATATTAGGGGTTGATTTTTGGGGCCTAGGGGTGCAGACCAAAATTGAAAAGAAAATTGAAATTTATAGCATTTATTTTTATAATGCATAAAGAACAGTTTCCAAAGCAATTCAACTTGAAAAATATAAGAAAAGTATATGAGGGGGGGGTTTTTTCATAAAGGGTGGTCCGATTTAATTGCGACCAGACGCATTCGATAGCCCTTAAAGAGCCCAAAATTATGATATATAATAAGTCCAGGTTATCATTGCAGGTGAGTGAGAACGAGTGTGATGGACCTAGGTTGAACCCGAACAGTTCCGGGATAGTTTCCTCAGTTACTCAATGTTCGGACCATATTTCCGCTTGGAAGTATTGTTTACTGGCACATGTCCCCCATTGGGAATACAGCCATAAGAAAAGAAAGGAAGGAAGTAAGTTATTGTATCTTTCTTACCATCGGAGCAATGAGTGGTGAATCGATTACAACATTAAACACTTAATGACAATATTTCAATTAAAACAATTTTTCAAAGTAGTTGCTAAGATGGAAAGTGTGTAAAACAGTAATCTAAGATGATATCTCAACAATAGCACAGTATCAGACTAATTTTTTACGTCCTGGAGTTGGTTAGCTTGAATTCCTCCCGCTGTCAGTAATTCGCCGCTGTATTGGCTATAGAAATAGCGCAATGGGACTGGGAAGTTTAAAATAATATAAACACGGGCATTTTCTCTTTTACCTATTCCGACTCTTTAATGATACGCATCAAAATTAATACACAAAGGAGTTAACATATAGTGGGTTAGATAAAGTTTATATAACACTAATGTGCGGACAAGAAAAAGACTGACTGTACGCGTATTGAATGATAAAACAAACTGGAGCAATCCTGTAAGTATACAAGTTCACTCTTTCGAAACTGTCAGCAGTTGTATAAACTTTAATTTATTCTGAGAAACTACAAGATCGAAAGGTCTGAAGTTCACCATCTTTCTACACCAAAGATCAATCATTTTATCAACTCCTAAATTAGCATGGAATATTACTAATGCTGTTGATACTACGTGGTCCCACTCTAGATCTGGCGTTTGTTTGTTTTTTTCATGAAAAGCCACCTCCAAGTTTAAATCCAAGGAAGATTATGTCAGAAAGGTATGGAGAGGAAGAAGAGATTTCAACATCAACCAAAATACCAAGAGGCTGCAAAACATCAGCAACATTACTGGGATAGAATGGATATGTAAATCTGCAAACAGAATTATCACCAAAGACCTTGATGATGTTAATTGGATTCTTGGCTTTGATGGAGGCATATTGCATCAACATATAGTTGACGATGCTGCCAATGAGTTGGGTAAAGTAGCTTCCACTTGCTATTTCTCCTCTCTTACAATAACGTTCTCCGTTATAAAGGCGTATTGACGTATTGATAAAGTATTTGACAATAAAATTCCACATTTTTATGGTGAAATCAACACGCGCGGCATTCCACTCTTGGTAGTTCAAAAAGTCTATATTCAAAAATAGGATGTCGAAGGCAATATGGATCATCCATACCAACACACTTTTAACAAAGGATTCAAAAACAATTCCAAGGTAATGACGACCTTTCATAGTATGAGTCAGGTGCAATTCCAGTTTCACAGCTATATGCTATGGGATAGCTGCCTTTAGTGTAGGCTTCAATAAGTGGCAAAGCGAAGACTGCTTCTTCAAACACCATTGTGGCAGGCTATTCCCATACAGCTCTTGCTCTAATGTCTTCTTTCTTTACCCGTTGTGGACGCACAAAAGCACAACAGTCTGAAAGGAAGACTGGGATGCCATGTTTCATATTATGTCAAAACCATTTAACACGTTTCATGCCGTCGATGTCGTCTTTAATCATCCCTTTGGTCTTGTACCCTTGTTGTGACCATGGAAGTCCAGATCACAGACCACTTATTGGAGACACGGCACTCCCGTGCTGTAGACTGTTAGCACGAGCAGCAACGCCATCTGATCGGTAGGTTTTATAAGTATTCTATGTTTCACTACAGCCTATTGGAGTGTCAACCCCCTGGTCCAGATGATGAGCTCCAGATGGGTAGGAGATCTTTTTTAAATATATCATTGAGGTGTATCGTATCTTCACCTTTTACATCTTTACGAATAAGCGACAGATTACTTTTACTTCTCCCATATTCGCCAATATACGGAAGCAAGCTTTTAAGGTACGGTAAAGGATCAGGAGGTGAAAAGCCTTCTAATTTACCACAAAACATAGTTCCGGACTATATTAATTTCAAAATCCTTCACGGGGTTGAGCTGTACGTGGGAATTCAAATGTTCCGAATCCCTCTGGTGACAGATTGTAGTAACTCGTGTTGATGTCAGCGCTGGTGGGAGATAATAAAGATGGCAGCAAGGGATGTGCAATTCGCACGCCGCTGAGACCAAACCGTGTGAATCTTATCTTCTATTTTGCGAATCTGGCGGCGCTTTTTCGGCGTTGCACAAGAGAACCGAGAAGCAGGAACAGTTCCAGGCGGTGCGCGCCGTATTAACGCGAGAATGTGAGACAGGCTAGATAAGGAGGGGGGGGGGGGGAGACAAGTTGAGCACGGCGAGCAGAAAGAACGAAGAACAGACCGAACAGACAGAGGCAGCAGAACTGGGCGACGACTCGCGTAGCGCGTGTAGGTGATGTCAAAAATGCGGCAAATAATATCGCGGATTGGCGTAAGAATTCCGCCTCGCGTCTCGCCCCTAATTCGTCAGTGAAATCGTTGTGCCAATGAACGTGAATATATATGGCGGCGCGAGTACTTTTGCTCAGCATCTTGTTTACGGAAGTGCTAAAGCCCGTGTGTGTCACAGGTGCGTTATTTTCGTTATTGTCAGTTTCTTTTTATTTATATTTTATTAACGTACAATCGCACGTGCATGTCACCATAGAAGATACTTCAGTGCGTGCCAATCCGTGCGGCCTTTTTTGGCTGACTGCCTAAATACCTAACTACTTTCATGCTTTGCCTGTCTCTACGCGTCACATGCCCGCCTTTTTCTCAATGAACTTCTCATTCGTTTTTTTTTATTTCATTCTTTAACAAGAACTTGCGAGCTCTTGGCGCGATATTGATTTGTAAACAGCATGTTGATGCGGGACCACGAGATTGCGACTACGTAGAAATTCTTCAGGTTACTAAGAATGATGTCTGATTGTTAATATGTTGTAACTTCTTCCTTATCAGGTATATCTTCTAGCGTGTTCATTGGCGAACCTAATAAAACGCATAAACATCTAGGGGACAAATAAAAATGTCCTTTATGCGTCTTTTTTTTGCAATTCTTTATACAAATTAAGCAGCATGCTCGCTGCATGAGATGTGACAGACTGTTTTATTTTACTATCACGGGATATCAGTGTCACGTAATGTCAAAATATAAATTATAATTAACATTATTAATGGATAATTAAGGCAGAACATGACGAAACAATCGCTGAACCTATAAAGAAAATGCACAATTATTTGCATGGATGAATGTATTGATTAAATGACTATTTTACTGTTATATTATCTTTGATTAATTGTATGTAATTCTTATTTAAATGATTTTGTCATAGGAGTCAGAGGAATTGGTAGTGGAGGTAATGGAAAGAACGGGTCTAAGCCAGAGGGCTTAGACGCGGATAAGAACATTTCAGCAGCTAAGTTGGAGATAGAACCCAGTGGACATGTGGTGTTAGGTAGGAAAGGTATTACACTCAATTGTGTAACAGGAGCAAATTATAATGTGTCTTGGCTTTACAATGGAGCACCAGCACCACCGTGTGGTATTGCACGGTGTACACTATTGCCTAATGGCTCTCTTCACTTTTATAAGGTACATAATATCATGCGGTCTAACTTACAAATAAAGTAAAACCTTAAAAATAATAATAAAAGTCTAAAGATCTTCCTATATTACATTAGTAATCAGCATTTATGAACCAATTGTTTTAATAGTATTTATTGTGCAGAAACAGAATTTGCAAATGCCTCAGAGACACAGAGGATGGAATCTTAATAATACGTCAACTAACAAGACTCAAGGGAGAAATGAGTATCGTTGTGTAGCTCGTACTAAATTTGGTGGTTCGTTAAGATCAGCTCCAACTTATGTACAGATTGCTGGTAAGTTATAAGCTGCTGTATCTGATTTATTTGATATTTCCTCTTAAATTATTCAATTTAACATTCTCCTTTTTTACAGAACTCTCCCATGTATTTAAAGAGTCACCAGAAGATTTAATAATACGGGAGGGTGAAGTTGCACGGTTCTCTTGTCTCATCGACAGTGTTCCTTTTCCACCTAACATAACGTGGCAACATAATGGAGATACTGTAGTGCTTGAGCACAATAACAGAAAGTAGGAAAATAAACACATCAAAAAGAGAAACAATTCTCAATAGAAAAACATTGGTTTTCCATTTTCATAAACACATTTATTCATTTAACAATTTCTTAATTGCAGATATTCTGTGGTACCACCAGGTGTTCTATACATAAGTGCAACGAAACCGTCAGATGCAGGTTTATACAGGTAATTAAGTTGTTTACCTCTATGAATAATCGTTTGTCTTTTGCTTCATGAGCTATGAACATTTTTTTTCATTTCCGAAGGAAAATTATATGAGCTTTATTATTATAGATGCGTGGCGACTAATGATTTTCTCAAGAAAACAAAAAAGAGCAAAGAAGCAAGATTGACAGTCACTTCCGAATCCGACAAAACAGAGTCACGCATGTCTACGTCATTATATCCACAAATTCGATACAATCATTGGTTAATCAATGGATCGAATCTTGATTTGGCTTGTGCGGCTTCAGGTTATCCACCACCAGTCATAACCTGGACATTTATTCCACGATATCCAGGTACGCGCATACACTCTTCCATAAAAGGCATGCATAGCTTATAAAAATCTTATATGCGATAATAATTTCAAATAAAAAAATATATTTTTCTCAAGATGGCACTAACGTCAAACAGCCACGGGTGTTGCTTAATTTAACAGGCGGCATTGGTATCCTGTCGTTGAAATCCGTAGGCGTCGCAGACGCCGGTATCTATCTATGCGCTGCTAAAAATTCCGTCAATGGCGCCCCGCAAATTCAGGTACTCAAAATGAAACCATAATGTGTATCTCAAAATATATTAACCGGTTGTTTCATCCACACGCCATATATATATATGTATATGTAAAAATATCGATGTATACATGTATGCTATATCTTTTCAGAATATCACGGTGGACGTAATGGTCCCACCCACGCTTCGTAAAAAACCTGTAAGCTTTGTGTGCCCGAATGGTAGAACGGCGAGATTCGAATGCCAAGCTGAAGGACTACCAACACCTCAGATTTACTGGTTGAAGGATGCTACGAACGTCAACACTATAAACGGTACTAAATACTAAATACTTCTACATTCTATAAATATAATATACTTTATTTCACTTAATTCTTAAATTAATAAACGAACCTCGTAATTCAGGACGTGGGACTACGTACTCGAAAGTTTATAACAAAATGGAACTCGCAATCTCAGCGACGGTGCCGTCGGATTCTGGCGTTTATCAATGCGTTGCCGTGAATTCGGCTGGTGAGATTTGGGCAGCTGGTCGACTTCAAGTGAATACATCCCGTAATAGTCCAGCCGCTCCTACCTCGATGAAGTGCCATGCCCTATCCCCATATAGGATCTTTATATCCTGGGAACATCCCAAGTCTTTACCGCCCACCAGTATTACAGCGTACACCGTCCATTATAGTGCTGTGGGTAAGTACTTTGAAAGTAAGAGGCGTAAATTACTCAGGACATGTAGATTATTAGTAAATCATTATTAAATTTTTAAAATTGAATTTCTTCAATTCAATAGAAATTTTTGTATTTTATTATTCAGATTCTAGTCAATTATTTGTTCTTTGTTGTTTAATTTCATTGATCTTGATTCTGTATCATGTTGCGTTCTTTTCGTATGGGTCATTGTATTCGAGGAATTTCTTCTTATCTTATGAAAAAAAAAATAAATAAAAAAAATAAGAAGGCGGTAAGGAAGAAGTAACGCCACCGGAACCAGGAAACTCCACGTCCGTAGAAGTCACCAAGACGCTTGAACCACTTACAAATTATTCCTTCTACATACGAGTATGGAACAATCATGGAGCCAGCAACCAGTCGGCCACCATTGTGTGTTCTACTGCCCCAAGTGGTATGTTATTATTATTATAATTATTATATATCGGACGCGTCATGTAAATGATTCACAACGTGTATCAAAGTTATTCCATGTACATAAAAAATTTTTTTGTTTTAGTTCCTAAAGCAGTTCCAAAGATAAAATTGGACGTGATCAGCAGTACAAAGTTGAACGTCTCGTGGGGGTCCCTCACTAAGAAGGAGGCACAAGGCGTTATAGTTGAGTACAAACTGCAGTGGAAGCTTCAACAACATCCTTCAATTCATGTGCTTTGCATTCCATCCACTACCGAATACTATACACTCACAGGTATCTGATAAATATAATTAAGTGATTAATAATTAAGTTGTTGAAGGACGCTTCTTACATTTTTTCTTTTCTTTATTTTAATCATATTACAGGCTTAACACCAGGAGCGCAATATGACTTGCGCGTACTGGCCAGGACAGAGCAGGGTTGGCCAAATGTCAGCGAACCGGAACTTGGTTGGACTAGCGTAACGATGCCATTGCCAAAAACAAATCAGTTTACAATAACGAATATGGTGAATCTTCAATTGACAACCACAAATTCTTCGTTCATTAAGGTTTGAATTGAATTTATTTAGTTAATCTATTAGCTTTATAAGCATAGGTGGTAATTGCGGTTGCTGTTATAGTTAACAGAATATTGTATATTTCCAACTTTTTTTTTTCTTATTTAGGTTAAATGGGAAATGAAGGAGACCCATCAAAAGAATAAATTTAAATTTGATTCATGGCGTATTTACTGTGAAAATGTAAGCGGCAAAAAGTTAGCTACTGTTTTGCTACCAATAAACGCGACGGAGTACACAATTAATCTTTGTAAGTTATGATTTTGTAAACTGGACAATTCTGTTATCAATGTTGAAGTTCTCATTTGATAACAAAAATTCAATACTGTAACTATGATTGATTGTGTGATTTTTTTTCCTTATACTTTAGTGATTAACGAACCGTATATTGTGGCGTTGTGCGCAGTAAATTTTGGGGAAGATAAAAGCTGCTTGAGAAAACATGCGGGCACCGCAAGATCCAGCACGAGTAAGTTTGTGCTAAATTTAATATTTTACATAATCACAACTAAGACTAATTAAATTGTAAATAGCGAGTATACCAACGGGTTTGGAGGCTACACCGATTTCACCGACATCTATAAAC
The DNA here is from genome assembly GCA_031762395.1 of Calameuta pygmaea. Lineage (NCBI taxonomy): Eukaryota > Metazoa > Arthropoda > Insecta > Hymenoptera > Cephidae > Calameuta > Calameuta pygmaea. The sequence continues at coordinate 739,886 of JASANN010000475.1, forward strand.
GTAACGTGGAGTGTTTCTGATGTGATTGATGTAAATTCATATGAATTGTGTTATCATTCTGTTCATCCCACGGAATCTGAAATATCCAACTGTCTCGTTACGTGAGTTGAATGATAATACGCAAGTCTTGTAAATGTAGAGATATTTATTGTGGATGATATATTATTCAATATGTTTTTTGCAGCGACGAAACACGTATAACTGTTGACCATTTAAAGCCTTTTACACTTTATCAGTTTAAAGTGCGAATATTTTATAATGAATCAAACGACAATGGCAATGAGTTTAGCGAGAGCATAGAGTGCTACACGAACGAAGACGGTAAGTAACTTAAAAGACGTTTTTTATTTTTACATAGTATTACACTATCTATTGTCCTCCTATATTAGTTCCTGGAAAGGTGGAGGAAGTACAGTGGTTTCTGGGAAACGAATCAAAAGTTCGAATTGCTTGGAAAGAACCGGAAAAATTAAATGGCGTGATAAAAAATTACTCTGTTGCTTACACAATGAATTTATCTGACTCGTCATTGACGTGGGGCAACGTGACTGTTCCTGGAAATAAAACATCCACGAGTTTACCTGGTCTCATTCCAGGAAAGCGTTATTTCATTATGGTAAAAGCAGCTACCAAAGCTGGTTACGGCAAAACGTCCGATCCAATATTTATTATAACGGGTGGAACTTCATCCAAAGTGCACACATCTGATAACCGAACACCGCCACCAAATCCAAAACCGGATCAAAGGCTTGGTAAGCAATAATGATATGCATTCAATGTGAACTTGCCTAAATAAGTATAAATATTCAAAGCAAAGCTCACTGTTGTGCATGATTTTAAAACAACTTGAATTCTATTTTCTTTACCTAGGCGTGATTCTCGGTGTGAGCATAAGCATAGGTTGCGTAGTGATTTGCTTATGCAGCATCTACTGCCGTAAAAAGTGTGAAAATTCACGATCGTTAGGCGACACTGTGCAGCCATTCAAGGGACGCGTTCTTGTGCGAAACGGAAATGGATGTTGCGTCGATCGATCTTCCATTTCCAACAGTCAACACGTGAATACAGCGACTCCTAGCAATGAGATAGAACTCGCTGTATTATGCCCTTCATCTCCGGTCATGACAGATCCACGTCCAGATACCAAGGTATTGACAGGATCAATTAATATTATCCAGGAATTATGAAATTAACGTGAATCTAATTGTTTTCTATTTTGTTCATAAACATTTTTGCCTAAGGGTGGATACTCTAATGGCGTTCTTGAATTGTCTACGAAGGAACCTTTACTTGCGCCATGGAATACGACTGGTGAAAATAAGGATGTCCGTATCACGGAAAATCCACAGGTTTGTTAATATTCGATTCCATAACCTGAAATTGTTGATATATTATTAAGATCGTTGAGCTATTGTTATTGCGTGATGCCTTTTAAAACAATAAATTTAGTATCAATTTTGAAACTTTTGCTTATGATTACAGTACAAACAAAGAGGCAGCGCTATATCAAATCAGCAGCAGCAATCAGATCAAGAGGATCAGGAACAAGACCTGGAAGGAACGCAGCTCACAATGGTCAATTGTACTTTAGGCAGTAGCAGTAGCAGCCTAAATAATAACCTAGGATGCATGGAGACTTCGTTGTCATCGTCACCTAGAAAGACGGCATCCACGTCAGTTCCAGTGCTGAATCCGAACGGGTGAGATAAGATTTGTTCAATACGATTGAACGTCGACGTATTTCAAAATAGTGCGACGCGCCAGGTAAGACGACAAAAATTTTCTACATTAACTTCTGAAATACCCACCATGATGCGACTACGAATCGATGTAATTAATTGTAAGAGTATGTGCGTACGTCTGTACAAAAAAAAAGTGTAATGACGCACACGCAACTATGGGGTAATCTATGATTTCTTATTGTCGCGCATGATTAGCTCACGAAATAACGTCGACATCGTGTAGCGTCGCCCTGTCCACATATGGTGTCTGAACGAACAACTATTCAACATCAAGCACATTGATCATGTACATATATGTAAAACATAACACTTGATGTCTCGTAGGTGTTCAAGTTTTCAAACTTGGCGACTGTCGTAGATGGCGACACTGTTTTTCCACGTGCCGCAATGTTCAGTGTAAATGTTTAAAAAAGAAAAACTCAGCATTACGTTATAGCGCAACGTAAACGCTACATTACAATGTTACGCGTAGCGCTTCGCGAATCAGCGCATTATAAACGCGTAACAATCATTCGTAGAATACTTGCTCATGTTTGAAAATGGTCGTTAAGGGCTTGACGAAAATGAAAAATTGATGATCTGAAGAGAAATGAAATGTGTAAAAAAAAAGAAGAAAAAACTAGCCATGCGATAAAGGATTGAGAGAGGTGAGTGCGTACAGTGAGTTGTGTCCGTATCGCTCTTGAAGTATGAAAATTCGTAATATTATTGTACATAATAGTATAGACGTTAATTGTGAATATGTCCATAAGAGAAACACGTCCCTGTTTTCTTTTATTTCCGGATGACATTCACAAACGAGACGAGGAGGAGTGAGATTGTTGTGTTATGCGATTGCAAATTAATATTGTACTGATCCACTAGTAGCTCTAGTTCGAGGGGCCAATTTTTATGGTTTACAGTACAAAAGACATCGCTGAATGTTAAACGTCTTAAAGAATTATTATATACTGACTACTTTCATAAGCATTGAACTCTGCTTGGAACCGCTCCATCAGTTTGATAAGGGGCCATATGTTTACCAATCGTAGCAAAAGAATATTCTGACCATGAGACTGATGTTCGAAAGTAGATTTTCTAACAGGTATCTTGTGGTCGAATGAACTTTACTTTTCATATTTATTTCCTTTTTCTTCTTTACTTCAGACTTGTTCCTTTTTAGTACAAGGATCAGAAAGTATTCAGACAGACGAGCACCACTCCACTTCGTCTCTACGAGAGGTTACTTTCTTTGATGACCGAAACGAGTTGCATTTCCTTTTATTGCTTCTCGTAAACCGATTCAATTTTTCGAACTAAATAACAAGAAATTTTGTTAGTAGCGCTAAGGGAACAAGCACACATTTTAATCAGAGACTCTATTCATCAAGGGGTGATACAATTAATCCAATTTCTGTTTATTACCCTTTGTAAATTTTATTTCGTTTTCTATTTTTTTTTTGTTTTAGGACGCATTAGTATGTTAGATTTAATATTAACGGTTCAACGAATGAATCTTTTTTATTGTATGTATCGCGTTAGGACTCCGTATTGACGGAACGATTTCCCGAGAATTCGAAGTGTTGTCAATGAGAGACTGTCTTGCCTTCTGCCCTTTACTTTTTTATCGACCGATACAAAAAAAATATACAATATATATCGCTGTCAATGGCGATATTCGAAATCGATCGTGAAATCGATCTGCAAAATTTAGTCATTAGAAGTTTTATTACGTTTTGCCGTTCCATTCGTTTATTATTCTTCGGTAAATTTTTGTTCCGTTCGTTTTACGTGTCATTTTTCGTTATCCCTTTATTTTTATCCTAATAATAATTGCATTCATTGTCCGTAGTTACGATTAAACATAAATTAAAGGTCGCAGCGATGATTTTTCACAAACGGAAAACGACGTGGAACGATACATTAGTCCAAAATGTGTCACCTGGTGATCTTCACCGGAAGTGATTCCTTTCGATATTCATAAGGCTATTATTTTCGCACAAAGAGTATGACGCACTCGTAATAGAAGTGTAGTAAACGTCAGGAAAAGTCTAAAAGAGCGTCAAAGAAAAAAAAAATTAAAAACTAAAACCGAAAGTCGAAGCTTTCTTACGTATTACTTTGCTTTCCGTTCGTGACAATCGATCAGATCCGTTTATATATACAGCAATCACTCACAACCGCCATTAATCACTACTACAATTTTTTTAACATTATCTGGCATGCTATCTGACACGTCACTTTGTAACACGCAGTACACACATTATGTTAATTAAACAAGAAAAAATCATTATACTGTATACATGCTACATACTATACACGTGCTCCACCATGAGGAGGGTGGAAGGGAGTAGGGGGTGGAACACGCACGCGCACACGCGCGCACACACACACACACACACACACACACCAAACTGGTGCATGTTACCATGACAGAAAGAACCCAACGCAGTACCTGATGTAGACTAAGTTATGTCGTTTTAGAGTGAGACGTAGGCAGGTCAATGTTATACTGTACCTCCATTATAATTGTTATTTATTACTTCGTAACATTCGACAACAATGTGTTTTCTAGAATTACAGATACACGATACTAAACTATAAATGCAATAATCTAGCTGTTACAGAACACACGATGAAGCCGAACGAGATGAGCATCCATTTCTTTTTGTTTTTTTATTCCATTTTTATTTTCCATATTTCATACACGTTAGAGTTTTTCAACCCTTTTATTTCCTCTCTAGAACCGCTCTTTTACTTTGCTATTGTCATTATCATAGGTTTCGTAAAATTTTATATATTCCGTGTGATGCACTATTTTCATATTCATCTCACACTTTTTTTATTTGAGTTACGATATTTTCATTGATATTAGTGATAAAGTTTTATTTTCCCTTTTTTTTTGGAAACATTTGTTATACTATTGCTCATAATTTCAACGTTATTGCTTATTCTATATAATGACAGACTGCCGTGTAATGATCACATATGAGACTGAACAGTTTTTTTTATTTCTGCGGTTCTAGAAACGAAGTAGAGAAGAGCGAGGGGAGAAGGGGTTGTTATGACCATGTCTGGATTAATGAAAAAATGTACACGCAAGGCAGACTGCTGCGAACATTTTTCTTCGCGAATAATTCCAATACGTGACAACTCGACGTATTCCGTTTAAAGAAAGAATAAGAACTCGTTATTTGTTGTAAATATGGTCGACATGCAGATTTAACGCCTACACGTGCTATATAATTGCAGTTCAAAAATTCCAATGTACTCATCACGTTCATTCATTGATTCGTTCACTCATTCACCGATTGGCTTCCATAGACTCAAAGCGTAGCACACAGTTACGCTATATTATTTTTTACACACCTTATATACCGGATGTCGAATGAGATGCGCATTATATTGAAAGACTTTACTCGTTGCATCATTTCGTGTAGAAAGTTCCTTATCACTTTTTCTGTCAGAAATTTCGTACTTTGGATATTGTAAAATACATTAAACCGGCTCCACGTATCCGCTCGTCAAGGACTCTTAATTATTCATTGAACTCTGATAAAGGATTTCAGTACGTATCTTATTATTATATTGTAACTCATTTGCAATATATGACAAAGAGGAAATAAAAAATAAAAAGGAAAAAAAGATAATGAACTTTTACGTGCAACGCACCGATCATTAAAATCGTTCAGTGTCATTCGATCTTTTTCGGACACCCTGCATATTATAAATTACCGTATAGTACCTTCTAGTTAATTCCAGTTTCCAGTCTAACCTTCAAGGCATTAAGCATACATAACATATAATGAACCCAGGTGCGTCGTAATAAATAATAATAATATAACAGTGAAGAAGGAGGGCGATACGAAATGTTTTTGCAAGAAATCGACGAAAATTAGGAAAAAGAAATTACTCGCTTGTTCCATGCTGTATCTCTCGCGCGTACAGCGTGTCTCCAATGTATAATATTCGCTACATTCGCATCTCTATCACTATTTTCTAAATGCTACGCGTACAATTGGAAAGAGAAACTATAGGGCGTCTTAATTTTTTCAGACCTTCGAAAGAAACAACGAAGCGTAAGCCGCGCATGCGCAATACGGGCACGAATAAGCTCTAATACGTATATCCTCCTGACTATGCATACCGGCCGCATATGACGAACGTATTGATGCTCTAAATACGTTTGATATAGATGCTAATTAAAAAGAGAATTTAAGACTTTTTTATTCTCATAAAATTCTTTGCTGACGAATGAGCGAAATTGTTCCTTTGGTATAAAGATAAAGAAGAAAAACTTGGATAACAAAAAATTTTTTAAAATGCGTTTCTGTTCGAACCGGTTAACAAGATCTAGTAAACTGCTGTTTAAAAAGGGGAAGAAGAAAACGTTAAAATGTAGTGAAAAAATTAAGAATCAAAGATAAATAATTAAATAAATATAAGTTTAGGATTGAAAAGATCATCTCTATTAATCGGTATGGTACATATGAGAGAGATGTGGTCGCAGTTTAATATGATACAGGTGTAAATTGAGCGAAAAAACAATAGAAGAGACATGAAAAAAAAAACCAATTACGCTTACAAAACTATTTTAATCTCTTTTTTTCTACTATACTAGCCGCATAATTTTATTCCGTCTCTGACGTCGTCATTGTCGATCGGGACATCGTCTTTCAGTGAAGCGTAATTTTCGAAAATTCTTTACCGCGTATAAGGAGGGGATACAAATGTAAACTGCAAAACTCTTCTTGGGACATGAACGTGTGGGATTACGCGAAAAGAAAAGATTCCGTTAATACGACCATTGAACACACTTACGCGAAGCACGTAATAATATAATATTATGAAATTACGTAAAGTTTTGTCTGTTTTTCTCTTTGTCGGGCGTCTCCCGAAAAATACGAACTGGTAGGGTCTCCGTGCTCGATGCATTTCTTTAACATTCAAAGTTGAACATAATTTTTTTTAATTACGAAAATCCACGCCGGTCAAGTACAAAGCAATAAACGCCATCAACATGGCGGGTGGCATTCGCGAGCACGACTATTTCTTGGAGAATAAATTGTTTTATTATTAATGAATTATTATAATAATTATTTATAAGAGTTTCATCGGCAGTAGTTTTATTCTGTGTGCATTGCGGAAACTGCTGTTTATTATTATTATTATTATCATCGTCAAATGCGAATCTTTAATGAGGACGCTCCGTATTACTTTTATTATTGCTTTATCAATCGATAAGTTAAATCAAGTTGATCAATTTGTTGTCATGTCACTTTGTAAGGTCTTCAAACTCCAATCTATTTTGACATCGATTATGCGCTATATCGTATCAATTATATAGTATTTATTGCCCGATGACGTATTGTCTTGCGAAGTATAGTGCGTGAACTTAAAGGCGTGTTTACACTCGCAACAGAACCCCGTAACACGTTCGTGCAACGTAACTCTATAAGCACTCCAAGAGTACGATCGCACAGTTCCGTTAGACGGTGATATTACAGGGTTCTGTTGCAAATGTGTACGCTACTTAAAGAATCACGGGATTGTGATTTTTTACTGTTACGTCACAATTAATTTTTTTTTATTTAACGATCATGAATGATAGTGATTTTCTTTTTCTTTGCTGGCACCTCGACGTTGTTTTATATAATTTGAATCGTTTATCGTAGAAGCCGTTATTATTATTAATATTGACGAAACTATGTGCGGCGCACATAGAAGACGTATGTGGAACGGTTTTTTGTGCGCGCGCGCGCGCGCGCGTTCGTGCGTGCGTGCGGGTGTGTGTGTATGTGTAATCGAAGTCAAAGAAGTTAGAGTTTTATCCAAGCGAAAGTGTCAGGGAACGAAAAGTAATAGTTACTTTAGCCATTGATAGATGGACCACGTAGGATGTGTAGAATTGTATCCTCAAACTTCCCGCCCACCGTCTCTTTCCCTAATTGCCGATACAGAACCGAATATAATAGACCTTCACACAATTTGTAGCAGAAATAATAAGAACAAAAAAGAAAGGAAAAGAAATTCTTACACGTACGGCGACTCTAGTCTAACGAATATACCTCCAACAGGAGTCGCTCTCCATAGAGCGACCTTAACATTACTTAACGTTAACTTAACCTCAGTACCTACTAGCGACTATCGTTTTAGATTTTTATACCGCTTTTATTTTATTTTTTTCTTCACATACCTCACAAGATTATAGTTTCACGCCGGCGATTATGCGTAAACGAGACGTTTTTTCCTCTTTTTCTTGAAATGTATTTAATTGTAACATTGATTCGCTTTATTGACTTTTACCGTCGAGGAACGACTAACGCGCGAAGAACCCGGTCATTTTATTCAATTAAATCTGTATTAATTATTATTATCGTTGATAATCGACAACCGAACAGCGTCTACCTAATAATTTATTTCACACACACGCGCGCGCACGCACGCACGCACGCACGCACGCACGCACGCACGCACGCACGCACGCACGCACGCACGCACGCACGCACGCAC
>JASANN010000475.1:748219-761150 GCA_031762395.1 Calameuta pygmaea
CTCTCTCTCTCTCTCTCTCTCACACACACACACACACACACACACACACACACACACACACACACACACACACACACTGTCCTTCCAGAAATCATAATTATTATTTACCGTATACGCCTAGTTGAATATTGTATTTCACGATGATTACATTCTTTAAGGTGCAGTTACTTTGTACATACCTTTACCCACGATTGTACATACGATTATATTACCAACTTGAGAATATTAAAAGTATATATTTTAATATATTATATATAATTAATTACGATGAAATTGTAACCTTATTGTTTTAAAGGGTATTCAAATTAAAGCGATACACGAGATGTTTAATGATATTGTTGACCTTTCTGAACGCAACATATTGTTGTAACGAAGGTTTAATAAAATTAAGGCAGCGTATCGTTGTTTCCATTCACGAACCTCCTTTTTGTGTAAGATGCGCGCTATGACACGACTAGTGCACGAATTGTTCGTGAACACGTTCGCAAGTTTGAATTGCCATGTATTTTGTTAAACAGATTAATTCAGAATAATACAATAGTTTTAGAAAGGCATTCGAATTTTTTCTTGGCCTTATTCTTTACTACAAATTGTCCGTTTCAATTAAAAGCACTCAGTACTGATGGGTTTATTTTATTATCGTGTCCAATCAGCATATACACACCATAAGTAAGTAATTTAAGAATCGATTCGCCAATATATCATGTCCATTTGATCTATTACGGCTATTAGGCTTGTTTCATAGGCGTTGCAATCTTAAACATGAGAATAAGACTTGTGTACAAATTGTATGCATACAAAACAACAAATTTCGCGTATCGCACAAGACATTAATCGCGTAATTCACTCTTAATTACAATATATACTATTTTTGTACTTGACTTAATAATATATATATAATTTTATACCTGTACAGGCACTGGAATATAGTCAGTTTCCGCGTCGTGAGTATAATTGATTATCGACGCGAAATGTAACCATTTTTTAAAGCAGATATCGACAAGTGATCAACGCCTAGAAATGAAATAATTAATTTCCTACCATTTCCTCGCAGTGAAGATAAATAAAAAGCAGAATTATTTCTACATATATAAGTTCGCTGTGGCATTCGTTCAGGCGTTGCATGTTTTGGCACTGTTGATCCAAATTCACGTGTACAAAAAAGAAATAGCTTCTTTACGATGAAATTGTTCTACGCTCAATAACTAAGTATCCACTTAAAATGTCGACGCCATCGCAGGTGACGTTGTAGCAACATTTTTGAAAAACATGTTAGTCCAAAACGCATAATTTTATATTTAAATGATTCGCTTGACTCTTGCGCAAAGTCGTCATATACGAGTCGTGATTTAACTAGCGCCGCCCACTGTCTCACGTATCGAATTGTTATGAAAACCTAAGTTAGAGTAAAATTAAGTACATACATTGCTTCGTTTATCACATATGGCAGTTCAGACCTATAATTTTTAATCTAATATCTCCGTTCGCGTCATTTATTTTTTAAATTTTTGTTGCTTATAACCCATCATAATATCGATTTTAAATCAGCGAACGCGCAACATATTTGACGTGTAACTCGCATTGAATCTACGTGAATTCTTTTAGGCACAACGTGAAACGTTCCTATAAAAGTTGTTACGCTCAATAAATTCTATAAAGCTTCAGCGCGACGTTGATTCAAGTGTTGAATCTGTATCATTATTCAACATAGTGATCACAGAACTAAGGAATGCGGGAATATTTTCATAGAGACGCAATCGTCAAGAACCTGAAATGAAAAACAGTCATTGTTTTCAAATTTTGTCTTTTATGGATGAAAAGGTATCAACTTTCACACTACTTACCGCTTTTAAAGCGTCCTTGGTCAATATGGGATAACAATAGGTAAATCCAGTCTCGTTTGTTAACTTTCCTGTCTGTAAATACAGGTGTTTGTTGTAAAGCAGTTCTTGATCTATATAAGGGGATAATGGACTGTTTTCAACGCCATCTTTACTGCATGCTTCGGCCCAAGGTCCCATGTGTTTATCATTCACTTCCTCTACCACAGAGCTCATGTCCGCCTAGAAAATTACAATATATAATAATTTTTGCTAGGCTGGAATTGAAATACATTTTTATTTTATATACTTTTGCTAAAGTTGATAGAGCAGTGCCCCAATAGTCATGGTTGATGTTGAATAATTCTGAAACAATGGCGCTAATTGTTCCTTGTGTAGAATCACCCTCGTCAACGAGGTTGTAAATTTTGCCTGTTGTTTCTGATCTGACTGCCACATGCCAGATTGCGCGTGCTACATCTCTCACGTGGACAGTATTCATGTGAAGGTCTGGTCCCCAAAGCAACTTCATCATTTCACCTATATGTTTGTATACTGCGCCCACTACCAAACGAGGTGCTGTAAATTTCCTTAATTACTACTATTACTAATTATATTAAAACAATAATTCAATGCAAATCTAATATTTTGATCATTCCTTATTTATTTATTTATTACCCATTGATACAGTCATGAATGATTGAGAAATGATTAAACGGTTTGCAAAGAAAGTGCAATTTATGAATTATTAATATAATTATTGTAGTTGAGAAACATGTAGGATTGATAATGTGAAGTATATTACCTACCTAAACCGTTTCTATCACCAGGACCATATACGATTGCTGGTCTGAGTACAGTATATTTCAATCCATTAATATTCTTTAAATCATGCTCAACTTGCACTTTATATTTTGCCACATATGTCCATGGATCTACAGTGTCATCTTCCTTATGTGGAGCCTATTAAGCAATTTTTCTTAGAACAAAGTATATGTAGTACAAAGTGTTACAATATTTGTTGTTGGTGTATTCATTGTACTTTAAGTGAATAAGCAAAGAATAGCAAAATATGTAACTGCTATGTATGTGAAATAAATTTGTTAAATCTTACCTTCTCTGAAGAGTTCAGATTGCCTGAAGAAATTTCAACATATCTTTTTACTCCAAGCTTTGCTGCATGCTGGGCACAATTTATACTAAGCTTGTAAATGCCTTCCTTATAAACAGGATCTGTTTGTCCACTTTTTGTTTCACCAGCACAATTGAACACGTAATCTATAGGAGTATCTGATGCAAATGCATTCTGACACGAGACTACAGTTCAAAGCAAAGAAAAGATTTGTTTATCATCTTTGAGATTAGTTAAATTACCAATGCAAATTATCAAAAGTTACCTGGATTGATAAGATTAGCACTTCTGAATTCAAGAAGCGGATGTTCAAATATTTCCTGGTGCTTAGTATTTAGCCAAGCTGTTTGTGGTGGAACCTTATCAACAACTCTAACTGCAGAAACTAATTCGTTTTCTAGCAGGTATTGGACTAGGTTACGCCCAATGAAACCACATCCTGCATAAAAGATAACAATTGTTGGCTGTACTTAATTTATTTCCGATTCATTAATAGTAATAAAGTGATCAAAAGTATGTTACCTCCCAAAACTATAACTCCAGGCTTTCTGTCACCTGCTGCAGATGCCATTGTTCCTTGTCATTCAAATACAACCGACTGTTGTTTTCCGATGGGTTTAAAGTCAAATATAAACGTGGTGCTTTACTTGTATGACACTTATCAACTACACCGAATGCGGAATTATCAGTCTCATTCAGTCCATTTATTCTTATAGTTTTAAAAAGACAAACCGGTCATAAGTAGTTATAAGCTTCAAGAATGTGAGCAGGTTAACTTCTAGCATTAGCTCTACACCACTGCCCTCTAGAAGCAGCAAATCAAGAATAATATTAGCAAGATATCTGAGTTACCGATATCATAGGTACACTACATATATATCTTACATGCCACTAAATTTACGCATATGGGCTAAGACAAGATTGGCCAATCATTCGGTTAGTCTTTTTAAACCTTACACGTGATTGGTTAGTCCTTTTTAACCCGTCCGCCATATAAAATTGAAAATAGTAGTTAAATTTTTGGTGAATTCCTTTAAATTAATTATGAAGTAATTCCATTGAGAATATAATAGCGTTATGCTTGAATCTATCGAATTTCATAGGTGAATATTGTGATACGAGTCCTACATTATAAATATCGTAAGTCATATCTAACCCCACGTTGACGTTTGAGCAGCTATAATTATATATTTTATTATCGCAAATTTTTTCATATTTAAGGGGCTAGGTAGGAATAATTATGAGTTCCTGCTTGTTAATGCGGATGGGCAGATCAAAAGCCCTAGACAGATGTCTATTGGAAAAGTGTTTAAACCAGTGGAAGCCAAGGCTCTACTACAGGAGTGGCGAAGATCATAATAATGGTTCCATCAATAGAGACAATCAGGCACAAAAAAAGAAACCACTGCGAACAAGATTGATGCGTGATATACGTCAAACGAAAGAAAAAGTAGAAGAAATTATAGAAAGGGAGAATATATGGACTGTACCAAATTTTCTCTGTATGGGGCGCATAGTCACTTCTCCATATCTGAGTTACTTAATAGTCTCACAAAATTATGCTGTAAGAAACATTTCCATGAGATACTGAAGTTTTTTCTTTAATCTACGGAATATATCATTGAATGAACTAGAACAATTTACTCTATAGCATATTTTGCACTAGAATCATACTCTTTTTATATCAGGAACATGATGGCTGAACTGTAAAATAGGTGGCGCTCTGTCTCCTGGGTTTTGCTGGACTTAGTGATTTAGCTGATGGATGGATTGCTCGTACGTGGACATCTCAAGCCTCAAAGCTTGGTAGTTTTTTAGATCCAGTGGCAGACAAATTGCTAGTTGGGACAATGTTTTTCTCTTTGGCCTGGGTAGGCTTGATACCTGTTCCACTCACGTGCCTTGTTATTGTACGAGATGTGGCTCTTGTCATTGGTGCCTCTTATGTGAGGTACCGTTCCTTACCACCACCTGTAAGCATAACATATTAGCTGGATCATTATTCAATGAGATTCCAATAACTGATTCATTTGCAGAAAACGTTAGCAAGGTATTTTGATCCAACACATGCAACAGTGCAACTGGCACCAACGTTTACCAGCAAGATAAATACTGGTGTACAGCTCTCTCTAGTAGCTGGGACATTAGCTGCTCCAGTATTTCATTTTGTAGATCATCCATTATTGCAAGGATTGTGCTACCTTACAGCGTTTACAACGCTTGCTGGAGGAATCAGTTACCTAATATCAAAAGACACCTATAAATTTCTCGCAAAAAAGAAAATTACATCGTGACCATAGTTCGGATATTGTATTATTCTTACAAAATAAAAGTACACTACTTCTTCTGTTTACAATAGATGTAGAGTGATTTATTTATCAAATTGAATGATATACAGCATCTGTATTGTCTGGTTATTGCTTGCATTATAATACTCAGGATGGATATTTTTTACTTAATAGGGTAATAACCAACATTTTTTTAACCTGAGTTTACATTTATTTACATGAGTTTTTATACACACATTTTTTTAAAGTTGAATCTTAGACTAGAATAAATGGATCAACTTGATATGACTCATATGCAAATTCCTCTTCATGAGATGGATCATACTGTAGTCCTATGTAATCAATTTCTAATCTATATGAACCTGGAATTGCATCTGCAATTGTGATTCCAAACGTTCTTACTTCATGTAATGGTATTGAAGTTTGCTTGTCCTGTACTCTCCCTTTACTTGACATGAAAAATTTTGAAAATGGTATCTTTACATATTGCCAATAAGGACCTCCTCGAGTATACATTGGAAACATATATATATCATGCCACATGAGGTCGTATGGAACTATTGTAGTAATACCTAACATATATGAGCGTCCATCACCACGTACTTTTAATACCATATGAGTATACATTCCCCAATCAAAAGGCTCTTCCCGTTGAAATGATTTTCGTGGTGGTAGTGACTTCATATTGCAGTATCCTGTTCGTTTCAACTTTCCATCTTTAGGAAGCTTTGTATCCAAATATCCAGTGAAAACACCTTTACCTCCTGGCGACAGCTCTAAACTGTTTTAATTTCAACTTGAGCATAATATTTATGGAAAATTTTATGAAAAATATACCTAACTGTAGAAAATCCAACGTTGTAATCACTGTCACAGGTTATCACCCATTCTTTAAGTGCTTTTGGATTGCCATGAAACTTCCATTTGACATCAACTGCATACTCTTTAGGTCCTATCATTGGGTCCATGAAAGCTCGCTCTTTTATTTCATCCTTGAGAAGTCTAAATTCTTCGACTATTTCTTGATAACCAGTACGAATTCGTCCCGATATAGAAGTGTCTGATTTTTCCAAACGATCATATACTTTAGGATATCCAGCTTTCGGATCCTTTTCAAAAAAACGTGACAAACATTTTGTATTGTGAAATTCTCGTCTCCCAATTTTTACGTTAGACACCAACAATTGAAGCATTCGGGCGGTCATTTCAGGCAAAGATTAATATTAAAAGTAGCAAAAGCAAACACACACTTTATAAGTATTTTAAAAAAACTTGAGAATGACTATATGCATGGGCTGAAGTGAGCCAAATAATATGAACTCAAGTCAGTAAGTCATGCAACATTTCACCGTGGTTATATCGTTGGTTATATGTCCATGCTTTTTATCAAAGAAAGAAATTAAAATTAATTGCATTATACAAAAAACATAAATTTATATACGATAAACAAATTCCAATAAAGTAGTGTGAATATTCGTGATAAACGACAAACTGTACATTTGAATGATTGCTTGAAAAATTATTAAATAAGAAATATCAAATAATGCTAGGGAATTATTTTTATGCGGCAATTGTCGTAATTTAACGTACCAACTTCAGAGGTATTTTTTATTTTTGAATAAATAAGTGAACTATTACGAATTTACTATATGTAGAATCATTTGAAGCTCTCTATAACTTTTGATGTCTGATCATCAAAAAGGTCACTCACACTAGGTCTTCTGTTCTCTTCGTACCTTCCACTTTCTGCACCTTTCAGATCGTGCAGATTCTCATTGGTTACTTAAAAATATCATCCAATAAGAATTTGTAATTTTTGAAAAGTGCAGAAAGTGAAGATAACGAGAACAGACCTAGTGACACACAAAGTACGAATTTGGCTTTCGTAACTAGTTTTACAAATCTTCATTGGAGAATATTAATTAACATAGCAATGTATGATTTTTTAATAATAACTGACAGCAATGAAGCATTTTGCGAAATTCGTAATTGATTGTAATCCATTTCGCTCATTATTACCTGGTAGTGATTAGTGGTTTTATTGAAATGTATAGTGTCATAAGATGAGAAAAAGTAAAAAGTGAAAAAGGCAAATAATCACAAATGTTTAACCATGAACGTAAAGTGTGAAGGCCATCAAGCAGATTAGAATCCAACTGATAGCCCTAGGCATTATACGTGAAAGTGTTGCCTGTGAAATGCCACGGCGGAAGAATTCCGTGTTCATTGTGGTGGGAGAGACTCCGTTGGAAACCAATAAGTAGAAAGAAAGCAATTTCTGCTTCTTCTTGCAAGGATCTAGTGACTCTAGTCCAGTATAAACTGTTCCGACATCATCCGGAACTCAACATGGCTGTTCCTCAGGTTGTAAGTCCATATGGTTTAAACGCTCTTCATGTGTGCGCTCAAAATCGTACTCGTTGACTTAATTTCATATGAAAGAAAGAATTAAAATCTTATTGATATATCGTAACGTTTGCTCAAAAATACTATACTATTCTTAGAGCAATCAGATAACAATAATGTAATAAGACAATATCATATGACATTCCATTGACAGGGTAACAATCTATTGGAGGATCCTGATCTATTCAGTAAAACCCTTTTGGATCGATTATCAAATTCAAAGGATAACTCTCTTATTATTAGACCACTTTCTGTTAAAGACTATAATAAAGGTAATAGTGTTACTTTAAAAAATTATACCTGTTTCATTTAAAACCAATTTTTTAGATGATATTCAATTTCTAGGGTTCATTCAACTGTTGGGTCAGTTGACTGAAATAGGAAATATTAGCCATGAACAGTTCCTAAGTAAGTTTTATGAAGTAAAGATGATATATCCTTATTCTATTTACTTTTCAATACTAGAATATATTATAACGAGATATAACTGATATGTACTCATTTTTATAGATACATTTCAAAAAATGAAAATGGCTGGTGATTATTACATTGTTGTTGTCGAAGATATAAATACTGGAAAAGTTATTGGTAGCTCTACCCTTGTTGTAGAACAGAAATTTATTCACAATTGTGCTGTGGTATGTAATCAATTCTACTTTTGACTAGTATAGTAAGTCTGGAAAGTTAAATTAAATTATGTTCCAGCGTGGAAAATTGGAAGATGTTGTGGTGAGTAATGAGTATAGAGGTAGACAATTGGGTAAACAGCTTGTAAATATTATCTCTCAATTGGCACGACGTCTACATTGTTATAAATTATCATTGGATTGCCGTGATAACTTAATACCTTTTTACGAAAGCTTAGGATTTAAGCGAGAACTTGGCAATGCAAATCATCTGAATGCTCGCTTTCATTATGAGAATCCTGCTGAACAATCACACTTGTGATACTGTATAAAAATATTATTTACCTATCATTGAGATTCCTTCCAGCATACTAATGATTGCTTAAATTTTAAGCTACATTTATAAAACGTTACTTATCAAGTTGAAAAATAAGAGGAATGTATGATTTTTATATAACACGACGAACCTATGTTAACAAATGCAAAAACCTTGCAAAGTATAAAGATTTTTATAAGAACGTTCAAATGATCTGTGGGGTTCTAACACATCTCAAGTACCTGCAGTATTTTTCAACAGATATGGCCATAGGTCAATATTATAAGATATAGAATGATAAATAAAATTTAGCTGCAATAAATTTATATATCCTCATAGTTGACAATATAATAAAGAAAGTAAAACAGTAAAAACATAATTCTATAAAAGACTCAATTATTTTATTACGGTGAAACGTTTATTCTTCAGTTCGTCGCAGATAATAATTCTAATATAATAGTATAAATAATTACTCAATAATGGTATTTGATTAATTTAATTAAATCTTCTTAGCTGGAGCACTGGTTCGTAATTTGGCGGCTCTCTTAGCCTCCATTTGTCGTTGACGTGCAAGTTTTCGTTCTTCCCGTTTCCTTCTAGCGTCGCCGAATTTATTATTTGCTTCTGATACGCCTGCGTAATTAAAATAAATCATTTTTCATCTCGATCAAAGAACAAAACCAAATATACTTTAGTTGTACAATACCAGATTGTTCCAGTGGTTGAAAATCTTCCAATGGCTGGAACTCGGAATCCTCCCAGCCAGTTTCCGACTCCTCATTTTTCTCTTTCACATTTTCTGCAACTTCCTCTTCCTATATGAATTTAATAAAATATATTCTATCATTTTCAAACCAGTCGAAACATTCTCAAGCATATTACCGTAACAAAACACGTATCAAAGAAAAAAAAACTAAAGCGTCACCAACCGGTTCTTCCTCTAAACTTGTCCATTGATTATTAGCCTTGGGAGGAACAGAGGACGGCGGCATATTACTGGTTGCTGTTGTACTTTGACCTGTAGGTTGCTGTTCCATATCACCCCAATTATCTGCTTCCCAGCAATCCCAGTCACAGTCAGAATTAGTATTTCCAGTGTTTTGAGTATCATGATCATGATCATGATCATGATCCAAAGAAGTCATACTCGTGGCACTACTAGTAGTTGCAGTTGTACTAGCACTACTTTGTGAACTACTTGCTTGTTCTAAAACAATAAAAAGAATGCAAAAACTTCATTTCAATAAATACAAATGATCATTGAGTATTGAAAAATGCCAGAGAAAAGTTATAATATATTTACCTAAGGAAGCTGGCTTGCTAAGTAAAATTCTGGACGTATTATGAGGATTGGAAGACTTTGGAATATCTGATTGACTTCGATAAAATTTTGCAGTAACAGCTGTGACTGCCCAGCCAGCCCATGTTGCAGCAGCATTACTGAGACTTGGGGTAACAGTGTTTACGTCTGCCTCTGAAAGATTTTTCAAGAATTTTATGCGAGGATTGATAGGAAATTTGTAGCACAATTGAAAATTAAGTTACCCATAGATTCACGCAGACCAGGATCCTCTGACACTCTTTCAAGTTTCGAAAGAAATCCACGTATCGTACGGAATGCATTATCCCTGACACCTTTATCTATATCTGTAGTAAGAGGACATAGGGCAGGTAATATTCGATTTGCAACTTCTTGAAGTAAAAAGTATTGCTGAGTAGCTGCAAGGGCTAACACACTTGCACTACGCGCAGGCGCAAACGGGTCTTTGGTCCCACGAATAAATGCGCCTATTAGCACCTGTAATAAATTTCTTATCGATATATCATTTAATTAATTATCTAATTGACACGTACTTTTTGTCTTATCTGAGGATGTAGGTGTTGAGCTATCTTTCCTAAACAGACTGTCGTATTAGTGCGGATTCCACCTTGATCGTCTTTTGATTGAAGTCTGGCAAAATACCTCAACGTTTCTACATTGAGATTATTATAATCCAATTTTGGAGCCAAATGAACGACCGACTTTATTGTCTGTTCCCGAACAGCAGGATTTGTATCTAAAAATCCTTTCGCTACCTGCAACGTATGAATAGGGTTAATAAAAGAAATATTGAATCTCTATCCTGATTCTAGATACTTTATAACAATTTAAAGTATGTATGATGAATATACTTGTGGAAAAATAGCTTCATTGACTGTAGTTGGCTGTAAATGATTAACGAATCGATCTAGCTGCTGCAAGAGCCGTAGTCTTGTAGCTCTGTCGTTGGATGCGAATAATTTAACAACGCATGGAACTACGCGTTTTTGATATTCAGCATCAGGCAATTGGCGTCCAAGTTGTAAAAGTGGCGGTAAAACTGCACTTCCAGCGTCACCGAATTCAAAAGCAGCTAATAATTGTGGCA
Source organism: Calameuta pygmaea (assembly GCA_031762395.1). Lineage (NCBI taxonomy): Eukaryota > Metazoa > Arthropoda > Insecta > Hymenoptera > Cephidae > Calameuta > Calameuta pygmaea. The sequence continues at coordinate 759,216 of JASANN010000475.1, forward strand.
AAATTTTATGCCTGCCTACACCTTCTGGAAAGGTTTCCAATTGACTAGCCAGTTGAGAAAAAAAACGGCCCTTTTCGCCCTTTTCTTTCATCTGAATTTCTTCCAGGAAGAGCAAGGCATCCACGAGGTCGTTCTTAAAGAATCCACCGTTACTACGACATCGAGCAATAACGTCGGCGGGATTTTGTCTGCCTTCCGGATTGGAACCAGTCAGTTCTCTGTATACTGTCATCAACTGTTTTGGGATCTAAATGAATAGTGTTACATATTGCAGTTAAATGTAGGTCTAAGTAATTCGAAATAAGTTTTTTCATGTATAAAAATCAATATGTACTTTGTCAACAGTTTTAAGATTTGCAGCGGCAGTGAGCGGTCCATTGAATGCCTCCCAAATCAGGCAGCCCAGACCCCACATGTCAATTGAGCTGTTTTTTTATTCATTCATCAGTTTCATAGTGTAAAGATTAAACCTAAATATTTAAATATTGAATATTCTAATATCGTTATTTAAACGATCATCTTCATTTTATTACTGCTCTGTAGGTAACTGACCTGTTTTTCAAATCGTAAAATGCTGTAAGTAAATAATGTTTTTATTAGCTTTTACATTACCATTTAGTTAGTGGTTTTGCATTCTCCTTAGCTTCTGGTGGACGATACACCTGTAGTGTTGGGTGTATAAAAGTGTACAGAGAATCTGCTGCCGTCATATATTCCACTCCACCAAGTTTCCATTCTCCACTTTCTTCATTAACAAACACAGACCATAAATTGACATTGTTATGTCGCAAGTTGCCATCGTTATTTAAAAAACTTAATGCCCTCTATTTAAAACAAGGATTAAGAAATTAATTAATTTCTCCTATGAATACACTTAATAAAAATACAAATACTTATTCTACATACAGTAATTTGAAATATTCCCCATGAAAAGTACAAATCCTTTTGATGACCCTCCTCAGTATCACTCATTCTAGACAAACGACTATGTAATGGTTCTACTCTTTCAGTAGCTAGATACACCATTTTGTCCGTCTAAATAAAGTAAACCATTATTAAGCAATTGTTAGTGACCCTATCATCAAATTCAATAAGTAACATATATTACACCTCTAGACTGTCCAGATATGCCAATACACTTGGATGCCTCAGAGTTTTAAGTCTTTTGATTGCTGATCGTGCAATTTCCAGCTGTAATTCTCCACCATTTTTAACATCAAACACAAATACAGAAACATCCTCTCCGCCAATAGATCCCTATAAAGAAATATTACTCAATGAAAACTTATAAAATAATTATATTATACCATAATTAATATAAGGCTGAACAATCATCAAATATGACATAGACAATATTAATAAAATTACGTTTTTATTGCAATCTCCTCAAGTTACCTTTCTCTTAGCTCTATGCAAAGTCCAAATACTTTTTCCCTCAAGTCCTGATACAGGCTCTCCAATTTCGTAAGGGAAATCCTTTGTAGGATCCCGTGAGAAAAATGACCACATTCTCTTAAAAATATACTATCTGTCACTTTGAGCAAATGTATTCATCTTTCAACTTTATGGTTTCTTCTAACAGCCACGCATCAATCCATATCAGACGTCACAGTCCCCTTCCCTTCCCTTCCCTCCTTTCCTTATGGCTGTATCCCCAATGGGGGACATGTGCCAGTAACTAGTCCTAATAATCAAGGGTTGGAAGTTTTGACACTAGATGGTGATGTACCTTGCGAAAGCTGTGGAGGTCGGATGCCCTGCCATAGAAACACTGGCCCAACAAGTGACCAATAGGGGACGCTGACACATTGTCCAATGAGAGACAGTTCCCTAGAAGAAAATTCCCCACGCTATGCGTTGTTATGTCGCGGCCTAGTGATAAATAATCTCACTAGAATTGAGCGGCGTATTCAAATGAGGGATTAAAATGGAATC